>SJYV01005777.1:810049-867904 GCA_006410875.1 Neotragus pygmaeus | reverse complement strand
TTGGATCTCCTTGCAGTCCAAGGGACTCTCAAGAGTCTTCTCCAACACCACAGTTCAAAAGCATCAATTCTTCGACGCTCAGCCTTCTTCACAGTCCAACTCTCACATCCATACATGACCACTGAAAAAACCATAGCCTTGACTAGATGGAGGTCCTGATATAAGAGAAAACAAAAAGAACAATGACGTAAACATAATACTGAGTTTTCCTTTACCTAAAAGAAATCTGGAGGTGGGCAGTCCCAGCTGGTATGGTAGTTTCATAGTGTTCATGAACCCAAGCCTCTCTTGTTTTCACTCTGCCATCCTTAGTAGTTCAGGTTTCTATCTACAAGGACATTTCTTCAAGGCTGCTGGAGCTCCAGCCATCATGTCTGCATTCCAGAAAGGAAATAGGAGGAAGAGTGAAAGAACAAATGACAAAAAGGGCACATAAAAGCTGCCTTCTTAAGACTTCCTGAAAGTCGCACTTAACAATGTTCGCTTACATCTTATTGACCATCTTTAATTTCAGGACAGCCTGGGATGCTGTGTTCTTTTAGCTGGGCACACTGCCGCTCAACTATTGAGTAGGAAGCTACAGTATTTGCCTCCCCAAGGAACTCTCAAGATAATTCGAGGTAGTAAGAGGTTTGCTTCGTTGGCCATCAGCCCTCTGCAGGTTTATAGATATCAATAACAAGAAGCCTCAATGGGGATGATCAGTACAGATACCCTAGGAGCTACCTTTCTGAAATTCCTGGAAGGAGGTTGTGGGTCCTTTAATGAATTTTCTAGGGAATAACAAAAATAGTGAACCTTTGTTGAGGATTTACCTTCTGCCAGATGTTGTGTGAAGCGCTTTATCTCCACTTTCTCACCTCAGTCTCACAGCTACTCCATGAGGTAGGCGCAACTCTACTCAGCCTACAAATGAGGAAAACAAGGATTAGTGGCAATACGCATCTGGCCCAATCACAGTTAGTAAGTGGGAAGCCAGGGTCAAAACCCAGGTCTGTCTGACTCTGGAGCCTAATACACACACATACACATATAGTAGCAGCTGTGCTGTTCCAAACGGTGGTTGGCAGCCACAGACACATTTAGATTTAAATTAATTAAATGGAATTAAATTAAAAACTAGCCACATTTCAAGGGCTCAGTAGCCAACATGTGACTAGTAGCTACCATATTGGATAGTGAATATGCAGAGTATTTTCAACCTCACAGACAGTTCTATTGGACCACCTCAGGCTACAGGAATTGGATCATTCCTGGATTTCAGCTCTCATCATAAATAAGGTGATGATATATTCTCATCCGTTCTCTGGCCTCCTTTCCTGTTTCTGTTGCCCCATCTTGTTACACATACAGCTTAGCCTTGCAAAGAACGAAAGAAATTCTGCAAAAGAAACTATTGGTACAACTTGGAAAAGTGGTGGTGTGTGATCTTTGTGCTGCTACAGTACTTAACTTTGGGGCTGAGGAGCCANGATCTCTAGTCTTTCCCATTCTGTTCTTTTCCTCTATTTCTTTGCATTGATCGCTGAAGAAGGCTTTCTTATCTCTTCTTGCTATTCTTTGGAACTCTGCATTCAGTTGCTTATATATTTCCTTTTCTCCTTTGCTTTTTGCCTCTTCTTTTCACAGCTATTTGTAAGGCCTCCCCAAGACAGCCATTTTGCTTTTTTGCATTTCTTTTCCATGGGGATGGTCTTGATCCCTGTGTCCTTTACAATGTCACAAACTTCAGTCCATAGTTCATCAGGCACTCTATCTATCAGATCTAGTCCCTTAAATCTATTTCTCACTTCCACTGTATAATCATAAGGGATTCTCTGGGCAGGAGACCCCAAATTTGGGCACCAGACCTAAAACTCAGGATACCAGATGCATCTTTTCTCCCCTCCAGAAGATATTTGCACTCAGGAGCATAGCAGAGAGAGGGCACCACAATGGTGCTTACCAGCCAGCAGGCCCCTAGATGTGCCTTAAATGAGATGGCTCAGGCTAAAGGCTTAAGATTCATGAATGAGCCTCTTTAACATAGAGTCTGACTGCTTCTGATACAGAAGGGCTGCTACTGCACTGAGCCCTGGGGTGGATAAGTCTGTATGTGAGTCCTTTAACAACTCCTTAGATGGTTATAGCCTATTAGTCTCATGGACACAGGCTCCATTGGTTTTTTAGTCTTTTTTTTTTTTTTTTTTTTTTTGTTTGGCTGTCCTAGGTCTTAGTTGTGGCACACAGGATCTTCAATCTTTGTTGAGGCATGCAGGATCTTCAGCTGCAGCATGGATGGGACCTGGGCCCCTTGCATTGGGAACTTGGAGTCTTAGCCACTGGACAACCAGGGAAGTCCCCTCCCCCATTGAATTTCAAAGGTAGATTCGGCTCTTAGAGGTGCCCACTGTGGGGTTCAAATCCTTTACTCCTCAGGGAGATACTTTAGGTTTTGAATTCCCACAGTTGTGTGTGGCTATGCCAGGAATGGGATTTATGGAGAGACTATGTCCCAGCCTTTCCTGCCTGCTTTGATGGGGAATTTCTCTCATTCACCCAGTGTATAGGAGTTGCTCGGCTAGGTTTTAGCATTTTTTTCAGAAGGAGTTATTCCATATGTTCTGCAGATCCAGGGTTCCATGGGAGGAGATGAGTTCGGGCTCCCCTGTGTCGCCATCTGGAACCAGAACCCAAGCATTCATTTCTATGCCCTGGTCATGATTAGTCCAGCCAGGTAATTCTTTTTGGCTCCCATTGCATCTCAGCTGCATTATGTCTAATACAACTTCTGGTGAATAAATAAATCGATAAATAATACTCCTCTGAATATATTCCCAGAAATTGAGTTGTATAGAGCTTATTTAAAATCTAAGATATTAGTATATTTGATACAGAGAAGATATCAAAGAAAAATGAAATAATGGATTAGCATTTTTTTGGTAACATAAAAACATGCTTGTTGAGCTACACTACAAATCAACAGTACTTTCAACTGATATTCCTGAATATTTACCCTGTGATGGCCTGGATACTCTATTGGGATAGGAGATGAGGAATTGTTTTCACTCTAATAAGTTTAAAATGTTAGGTAGGGGGTTAAGAAATGTCACGGCAACAGATAATACAGAATAAACGGCATAAAGAGTATGTTCCCAGTAATGCAGAGGAGTGCAGCTTGATCAAATTTAGCAGATATTGCCAGTTTTACAGAGATTATACTAATGTATACTTCCCCTTGTATTATCTCTTTTTCATTTCAGCCATTCTGGTATAATGGAAAGGTATCACATTACCATTTTGCATTTCTTTGACAAACAAATTGAGCAACTTTTTCTATATTTATCAACCAGTTGGATATCCTCTTTTTAAAAATTTATTTTTAATTGGCAAATAATTGCTTTATAATATTGTGTTGGTCTCTGCCTTACATCAACATGAGTCAGCCATAGGTATATATATGTCCTGAACCTCCCTCCCACCTCCCACACCATCCCACCCTTCTAGGTTGCCACAGAACACCTGATTTGAGCTCCCTGTGTCATACAGCAAATTCCCACTGTCAGTCAGTTGGATCTGCTCTTATAAGGAATGTTCATTCAAATCTTTTACCTTTTTTAAATCTTGAGATTTATTGTTAGTTTATATTGATTTATAAGAGCTCTTTATATATCACTTTATGAATATTTTATTAAACATATGTATTGTAAGAATCTTTTCTCACTATAGCTTGCCCTTTCATTCTTTCAATACTGTGCTTTGAGCTGCTGTGGCTACTGCTGCTAAGTCGCTTCAGTCGTGTCTGACTCTGTGCGACCCCATAGATGGCAGCCCACCAGGCTCCCCCGTCCCTGGGAGTCTCCAGGCAAGAACACTGGAGTGGGTCGCCATTTCCTTCTCCAGTGCATGAAAGTGAAAAGTGAAAGTGAAGTTGCTCAGTTGAGTCCGACTCTTAGCGACCCCATGGACTGCAGCCTACCAGGCTCCTCCGTCCATGGGAGTTTCCAGGCTAGAGTACCAGAGTGGGATACCACTGTCTTCTCCGGTGCTTTGAGCAAAACACCTTAAATTTAATTTAGTCCAATTTATAATTTTTGAAGTGGTTAATGATTTTTTGTGCCTTATTAATCTGTCTGGAATTCATAAATATATTTTATATGTATTTTTCTAATATCTGTATCAATTTAAATTTGGACATACATCTCAAGATTTTATTTTTGTGTATAGTGAGAATTAGGGTCAAGTTTCATTTTTTCCCTAAGGGAGATAAAATTTTTTGATCAACACCATTTATTTAATCATCTTTACTGTACTGTAGTCTCTTAGTCATCAGTGACAGAATATATGGAGTTTTCTTTTTTTAATTCTTTTCCATTTTTCCTTGTCTGTTCTAGTGCCAATACCACACTAATTGATATAGCTTTGTGACTGGTTTTGACAACTGCTAGTATAGGTCTTTTTGGTCTTATTTATTTTAGCAATCAGCCTGTGTTCTCTCTCTCTCTCTCTGTAATATTCAGTATTCTAATTTATGAACATTGTACATCCTTCCATTTATTTAGGGCTTCAACTTGTCAACAATATCCTTAGTTTTTAGATTTCTGTTGTAATTAGATAATACACAATTTGATATCTACTTGTACTTTTTGAGTACAAAAGCTGGAAAATGTTAGAAATACCTGCAGAATTTTTAAATAATGTGGATTCTAGATACTACTTCAAAACTACTGCAGCAGTATCTCTGGGAGCAGGACTCTGAGAGTCTACAGGACCTTTCAGATTTCACAATACTTTGGGTGAAAATGTAAAAAGTAGTGCAATATTTTTGCATAATAATTTGGCAAATTTTATTGCATCAAATAGTCATACCTGTTAACCTTGCACTTATATATCTAGGAAGTTACTTTCTATGAATTATTTGTGCACATTTATAAATACTCATCAGAGAAGGCAATGGCACCCCACTCCAGCACTCTTGCCTGGAAAATCCCATGGATGGAGGAGCCTGGTGGGCCGCAGTCCATGGGGTCGCTAAGAGTCGGACACGACTGAGTGACTTCACTTTCACGCACTGGAGAAGGAAATGGCAACCCGCTCCAGTGTTCTTGCCTGGAGACTCCCAGGGACGGGGGAGCCTCATGGGCTGCTGTCTATGGGGTCGCACAGAATTGGACACGACTGAAGTGACTTAGCAGCAGCAGTAGCAGCATAAATACCCATGGAGTTTCCCCAGTGACTCACAGGTAAAGAATCCACCTGCAATGCAGGAGCCGCAGGAGACATGGCTTCAATCCCTGGGTTGGGAAGATCCCCTGGAGGAGCGCATGGCAGCCCACTCCAGTATTCTTGCCTGGAGAATCCCATGGACAGAGGAGCCTGGGGGGCTACAGTCCATAGCGTTTCAAAGAGTTAGACATGACTGAGTGACTTAGCATACACAAGGTCCTCCCATATTTGCGTGCACATTTTTAGCCAAGATGGATTCTAGAGAAGAAATCTATGGGTAGTTGCATCACTTACTCTGAGGTGGCGCCCACCCACCCTCTCTTTTGACCTCCAAGGAGCACATGTATAGTCAGGGTGGTCTCCTTAACTTTGAGAATGAGGAATATATGGTGTTTTAACTGGTCAGTTCCAGCCTCCTCCATCATCCTGCTATTACGGAGGTTTTGTTTAGCCTGAGGCCCTTCTATCTCCTGCCTCAATTCTATTCCTTACTGTTCAAGTCAAAATCACCCAACAGCACCTTTACCTCAGCAGCCCCCCAAACCCCACCCTGGCAGTCATGACCGTCTCAGGGCCAAGACTCTGTCAGGACCTTGCTCCAGGCTGGGCACACAGTGGGTCTTCAGTATATGTGGAAAGATTACATGCCAAAGGGAACGATTTTTTCAGCATCTCATTTTCTTTAAAGTCTGTTGACGTTAGGCTGTTTGGAGCCGTCTGTTGTTTTTCCTGGTTCCTGCATTTCCCTTTGTTTTTCATGGAACGCGTAGCACTGATTTCCTGTAAGGCTTTGCAAATAAATATCAAGGTCGGGCTGGGAGCGTTGCTGGAGTGATCCTGTCACCTTTTGATTTCACCGGGCCAAGAAATGCTTTCAACCCCAGAGGGCAGAAGTTTTTCAAAACAAGACTGTTCCAATAAGGGCGTGGGCTTCCTCCATCAGCGCAGGCACCCGCCTGCTTACATTTTAACTACTTGGAGAAGAATGGAAATTCTGCAAAACCCTTGGTATTTCTGAACCACTGAGTTGGTTAGGTGATGGGGCCTGTGGTGACTTCTCAGTGAGAGGTTGGTACAGACAGGAACATGGTGGGAAGAGGTGAAAGAGGCCCTTTCTGAAGAGACAGTGGAGGGGGCAGGGCCTCTTCTACTCAGATCTCCTCTCCCCTTCTTCAGGGCTCACAGAGCCTTTGATCCCTGTGACTTGAAGGGGGTGGGGTGGGAGAGCTGTCCAGACCTCCTGCACAGCAAAGGGAGGGCAAGTGCAGGGGGATACTGTTGAATGGTTTAGTTCTTTTGAACGTCCAGGTTGACACAACAAACTCTCCCCTTCTCCTCCCTCACACTCTGTCTTGGTTTTCCTTCTCTTGTCTTTTCCTCTTCTTTAGTACTTTGCCATCTGTCTGAGGTGAGCTCCATGCTTGTAAACAGGGAAATGCAAGGGACACTGTCAGGGGGGTTTTGCATTTAAGGACCTTGGAGCACCCTCTGGTACCTGGTTCATACCTGAGGATGCAGTGTTCCTTAAGGGGACGTGCAAGGAGTGAGAGTTTGTGGGGACCCTTGTCCTCCTGGAGATGTTACCTGAAAACTGGGTTTGCCTCTTCTTGGGTGTTGAGCCAATAGACACAATCAAACCAAAGATGGGAAGAAGGAGGGATTTATTATTACTTGCAGCCAATAAGAAGAAGCCTGGGGATATTTCCCAAAGCAGGGCCTCCCTGCACAGCAAAACTGGGGAGTATTTATGCTAAGGGTCCATGTATATTCATAAATGGGCTTGGGCAGTATATGCATATTCATGAAGGGGGTTGAGCAGAGGAGAATTCAGCATAAAATTGGAGCAGATGTCTACAGAGTTCAGACTTTAGTTGCCTCAGGTCAGGAGGGTCAACATCATCATTCTGTCCTTTCTCCATGGATGAGGGCGTTAGTTCCTTGAAGAATTCAGATATGTTATTCTGTATATCCCTTGAGGAGACATAGGACTCTGCTTTGTCACTACACTTAGTTTGGCTGCCTTTTCTCTGTTCCTTCATTCCCTTAAGATCATTGATCATTGAGACCTGCTCAAGGTCAAGCATGTGGCCTGGCTTATATCACAAAATGCTGAGACCAACATGGCCGTCTTTTGTCAAGAAAGCCATTCATAGTTCTCTTTCTTTGGGGACCCTGTGATCCATCTGTTTACAATATTACAAAGGTCCCGCCCTCTGTCTCCCACCCAGATTATGTTTTTAGAGGATGATAGTAAGGGCCTCCACAGAAGGGTTTAGCTTCTTTAAAAGCTCCTTCAGTCAATACCCCACCTCCCATTTTGAAATGGAAAACTGCCATTTTCTCAATTACATGTAAAGGGCTTCAACCTGATTGATGCATTTCTTGGAACCATCAGGGAAACCTGGTTGCAATTCTGTCTCCTTTAAACAAGTCAGTGCAACACACACACACACACACNCCCAGGTGGCTGAGTAGTGAAGACCTCGCCTGCCAATGCAGGAGACACCGATTCGATCCCTGGGTCAGGAAGATCTGCTGGAGGAGGAAATGGCAACCCACTCCAGTATTCTTGCCTGGAAGATCCCATGTACAGAGGAGCCTGGTGGGCTGCCTTCCAAAGGGTCACAAAGAGTTGGAGAGATAACTGAGCACGCATGTACGGACAAAAAGTGGAAAACAGATGAAGACCTACAGTATAGCACAGGGAACTCTACTTACTGCTCTGTGGTGACCTGAATGGAAAGGAAGGTCAAAAGGGAGGGGATACATGGATATGCACAGTTGATTCATTTTGATGTGCAGTAGAAACTGACACAACATTGTAAAGCAACTATATTCCAATAAAAATTAATTAAAAGAAAGAATCTATAGGAAGGGGCTCAGGGAGTTTTCTGAGCACCCAGGTGATTTCAAGGGGCAGCCCTTTGAGAACCACTGCTGCTGCTGCTAAGTTGCTTCAGTCGTGTCCGACTGTGTGTGACCCCATAGACGGCAGCCCACCAGGCTCCCCCGTCCTTGGGATTCTCCAGGCAAGAACACTGGAGTGGGTTGCCATTTCCTTCTCCAATGCATGAAAGTGTTGAGAACCACTAGCAGAAGGGAATTAGAGCTTGTGGTTGGGTGGGGTGGGGATGAGGCTCCGATTTTAGGGAGTTCCCAGAGGTCCCTGCAGAGTCCTGCCAAAGGGGTAGCAGGCAGAGGAACACGGTAGGGGTGAGTTGGTGGACAACACCAGGAAAACACCCAGACGGCTGATCTCCTTTCACACCCGGTGGGCATGCTGTCATCTGTGGATCCTAAGGTGGCATAGGCCACAGAGCACTAGGGGCAGAAGCGGGGAGTGGGGGGAATCCATCCTCAGGACGGTCAGTCTAGCCATGGTCCCAGGCAGCACACTCACCCAGTCAGACAAGCCCACAGACCCAGAACCAAACCACGGTGTAGTGTGTAGCCGCTAATGCACTGGCTCTGGGCACACTCTGTGCCTCTACCAGAAAGTTCACTCCTAAGGGCTTTCCTCTGGAAAAGGATCCAGTTTTCTTCTGTTGCCAATAAAAATCCCAAGTGCTGTTCTTTCTCCTTCGCGTCCTTCTATTGCTTCTGACAGAGTTTGCCAGTTAGCTGAGGTCAGGATTTCCTTTTTACAAACAACCTGCTTTCAGTCAGTGAGGCCAAAAGGTTTCCTAAATTACAGACTCTTTCATTTCTTCTGCCACAAGCTCGCCTGTCAGTTTGGATAATTGCACAGAGCGGAGAGAAATGGAAACCTTTCTGAGAGACACTGAAAGAAGGAAGTGCTGTTGGTAGCTCTCTCCTTTCGGATTGTCAAAAATCCATCCAGAGCAGGATGGACAGGGTGACACGAGTCAGCTGAAGGTTTTGTGCCGGTGGGGACTGTTGTGGGGGCTGGTCCCAGGATCTGGGAGGGAATTTCTTAGAGGTCTTAAATGAACACCCAGTGTTCATGGGCCTGTCTCCACATTCTGTTAAGCAAATGCATGTGTGCTAAGTTGCTTCAGTTGTGTCCGACTCTTTGCGACCCCATGGACCGTAGCCCGCCAGGTTCCTCTGTCTATAGGATTCTCCAGGCAAGAATACTGGAGTGGGTTGCCATTCCCTTCTCCAGGGGATCTTAGTGACCCAAGGATGGAACCCTGGTCCTCCTGCATTGCAGGCAGATTCTTTATCATGTGAGCCACCAGGGAAGCTCCTTCAGCAAATGGCCTCCTTTATATTCAGTTGAATTGGGGAACATCCAAGCCCTATTCCAGTTTTGAAAAGCAAATTTTAAAAGTTATTACAAAATGTATGTGCGTGGGACATAGGTAAATGCTGATTAGGAGTCAAATTTTAAACCAATCTTTGGAAGGATAGCATAGAATTGAGGTGCTATGAGCATTCAGACCTCACTGAACATTTGTATTAACTGGCCAGGATGTGAGATAGTCCTTGAAAATGGAAAGGGTTGCCTAAGCCCTGGTGTGGAGCGATGGAGCCAGAGGAAAAGTCAGCTTGAACTGACCTGAGAGCCTGTGACCTTTTCATGATTCTGTGTTGTATCCAAGAGTCGCTCAGAGCCGTGATTGCCTGATTCGGCTGTGACCTCTCAGAGCATTTAGCCTGAGTTTTGTAATCTGTAAAATAAAAGGGGCTCTGCTGGACACTACTTAGGGCTCTCATCTAAGTCTAGTTTAATGTTGAATCAGGGCCCCCAGTAAAGGGTCCTCCAGGCTGTGTGCTAATGCAGGAGGCTGAGAACCTCTGGTCTTGTCTTCTTGCTTTTCTGTCTTCGGGGGAAGAGCCAAGCTTGTGGGTAATAAAAGCACTAAGTCTGAAGTTGTCTTTGGCGGTGACGGACAGTTCCCGCCCTCACCTTTCCCTCTCCTGGCTACTAGGACCCACGTTCCCCGTGCTCCTGTAGTCCTGTGGCCTCTCTCCTGCGCTCTCCTTCTCCCAACTCTGCTCAGGCCAGCTTCAGCCTGCAGGGCTCAGCTTTGGGGCAGGGTTTCCTGTTTGCCCCACCTCTCATATCCACAGGACTGCTCATACGCGTCTCCTTTATCACTGAGATTCTTTTTTTCCTAAAATTTGTCCATTGATTAAGGACTGCGCTGGGTCTTCGTTTCCGCTCCGGGGCTCTTCGTTGTTTGAGGGGACTTTCTCTAGTGGTGCAGGGGCTTTTCTGCCGTGGCTTCTCCTGTTGTGGAGCAGGGCTCTAGCGCACATGGGCTCAGTAGTTGTGGCATGAGGGATTGGAGTCCCGCAGGATGCAGGATCTTAGTTTCCCCGGAACAGGGACTGAACTCATGTCCCTGCATGGGCAGATGGATTCCTAACCGCTGGACCGCCAGAGAAGTCCTTTTTTTTTTCTAATTAATTTTCATTGGAGTATAATTGCTTTACAATGTTGTTAGTCTCTACTGTACAGCAAAATGAATCTGCCATACAGAGACATACATCCCCTTCCTTCTGGATTTGCTTTCCATTTAGGAAACAGGATGAAAAACTCATTAATTCTGACCTCAAGCATCGGGATGGTGGCTATTAAAAAAGAATTGCTGCTCAATGGTTGTCTTCTTCATCCTGTTTCCTAGACTTAGGCCAACCCGGTGGCTCAGACTGTAAAGGCTCTGCCTGTAGTGTGGGAGAGCCAGGTTTGATCCCTGGGTTGGGAAGATTCCCTGGTGAAGGAAATATCAACCCACTCCAGTATTCTTGCCCAGAGAATCCCATGAACAGAGGAGACTGGTGAGCTAGAGTTTGAGCTATGACTAAGTGACTAACACTGTAACTTTCACTTTCCTTGACTAGTCCAGAAAAATGTAATCCCCTTATAAATGGTCTGTGCCATCAAAGAACTGATTCTTTAGTTGGAGAGAGAAAAATGTCTATGAATACTTAGCAAGCATATGAATGAACAGCATTCAATAATTTGCCAAGTGGTGTCCCAAGCACTTTACTCATATGAACTTACTTGGTCTTCACTGTAATGGTCTGAAGTGAGTGATAGGCACTCAGTTGTGTCCAACTCTTTGCGACCCCATGGACTATAGCCCGCCAGGCTCCTTTGTCCATGGAATTCTCCAGGCAAGAATACTGGAGTGGGCTGCCATTTCCTTCTCCAATGGTCTGAAGTGGGTATTCTTGTTGTCCCCATTTTACAGATGAGGAAACTAAGGCACAGTGAAGCTCACTTGGCAAAGATAAAATGGGGAAGCCAGGATTTGAACCCAGGCACCCTGCCTGCAGAGGCCAGCACACCACTGGGTGTACTATCTGATATCCAGCGGATGGGGAGACGCCTTACTCTGGGGTGTCCACTCTCCTCGTGCCCCACTGCTCACCTCTTTCAACTCATCAGAGTGCTGTTGTGGCTATTGCTAAAAATAAACCCGTGTTCTTTTCCCACCCTGATCTGAATCTGGCTGCCGCACGCCTGGACCTGGCTGTCGGCCTAATGACTTGTTTCCCCAGCTCTTCTCTTGCCCTTCTATATAGAGTCCACTCTCCACCCAGCAACCAGAGTGGTCATTTCAAAGAATGTATCAGATTGGGTCACAGCCCTGTGTAGACCTCTCTGTGGCTAGCCTTTGCAAAATCATCTCTTCTTGGACCCATGAGTGTGATCCTCACTCTGAGAACACAATAAATAGAAGTCTTCTCCTCCAAGGACCTTTGTGCCTCTCTTTTCTACCCTTCATCTTCACAGGCCGCCTGCTTCTTAGCAGCTGGTCTCAGTTCATCTGTCTCAGCTCCGTCTGTCCTTTCCGGGGAAGCCCTGTCACTTACATATATTCCCTATTTTAATTTTCCACAAAGAACGTTTCCAACTAAATATATCTCATTCATTCACTCATGTGTCTGTTCACGCCTACTCTGATGTAAGCTCCATCCACAGGAGCAAGGACCTGCTATCCACAACATCTCAGACAAACACTCCCCCACCTCCACCGTGGTGGGTGCACAGTGAGCCTTTATTGAAGTGGGTATTATAGTAAAACTATGGACACTGGAGGTGGGGAGAAGTTCAAGAGAAGGAGTTAACACTATGTGCCATGATGGGAAAAAAGGTTCTGCAGGGAAGGCTCTGGAGACTGAACATGGCTTGGGTGGATGGAGGGTGGAGGAAGTCACTGATGGCAGTGGGCAAGCCCTGAGTAGAGGTGAGGTAAGGATTCTTAGGGGCTGTTTGGTCTATTAAAGAGCTCAGTTAACATGGACCGAAGGTTTGTTCGTAAGAATAGCGAAAGACAATGTTGGAAAGAAAGTAGAGACTGATCTGAAAAGTGTAGAATGGCAGGGAGAGAAATGTGGCCTCTCAGCTATGGACCAAAGGGTATCATGTTAGAAGTAGCACTTTAGAAAATCCATCCTTTGAGGGTATGCTCTCCAGCTGACTCTTTTCCATACTTTCTTCACCTGAGACCTCAAAGTCCCTCCCCTCCCGACCCCTGTCTTTCTCTACAGACATTCTCCAAATGTCTCACTCTCGGGCAACTGAGCATGCACAGACACTTCATTATTCAAGCCACTTGGCCAAACATGTGCCTATGAGAAATGAATGTCCTCGGCCTGATGAACGAGTCAGACCCCTGCATGTTTGATGTTCGCGTGTTCTGTATGTGTGAATGTTGTGTTCCTAAGATGAAATCCCAGGAGGAAGCAAGTTGTGCTGTTATATAGCTCTTTGTCAGTGACGAAGCTGGCCAAATCTGAGAGATGTATGTTGTGGGTGTTCTTTACAGATGAAATGGAATGGAAACTAGTTTCCATTGCTGTCCCTTGGGTATCGAAGTGGCTAAATCTATGCTCTAACATCCAAGATACTTGATGCTGAATTCGGTTCCATAGCAGATAAATCTGAGTGAAGGTCTCATTTATATAGTTTCAGAGGACGTAAAAGGCTTTTCCATTCATCTGTTCTTAATGGTGATCAAAGAGACAGCTGTTATTCGCCTAGCTTAGTTCCTTGCAAGGGCTGATAAAGCCATTACTACAGTTGCTCCATACAGCTTCCTTTTGTTGGACTATGACTGTTCTAACACCACCAAGATCCTGCTATTTTTACAGAACCAAAAGATGAAGAAAATACTGACAGGGAGCTTACAGTACTTCACAAATCAGTTTTATTAATTTAAACACAAATTGAAGAAAAAGTCTGTACACAGTTGTGGACACGACACACCTTTATACAGTAAGGCCAAGATAAACGTTTGTCTTTTCAGTTTGCAGAGTACAAAAACATAAAACAGAAAGGCTAAAAACCTGTTGACTTCTGTTTGCTTCAAGCAAGAGAGGAAAAAACAACTGAATTCAATGATTAAACAATTTGGAGATATTCACAACTGACTAATTCTAGCAGCAACATGAAACCTTAGGAAAGGATAGGGCAGCTCTGTAGCTACTTTGGGTCAAAGCTGGTGTGTTTTTTTCCCTCCAATATACTAATAAAGAAAATTCATCCAAAAAGTAATTTGATGACAATCAAAGGCCTTTAAATGAGAGAAACTAGTGTCTAGATAAACTGATGGATTACTTTTGACTAAACTTTTTGGGGGGTATTACAAAGGTGACTGAGCACCGAATAATTGATGCTTTTGAACTGTGCTGTTGAAGACTCTTGAGAGTCCCTTGGACTGCAAGGAGATCCAACCAGTCCATTCTGAAGGAGATCAGCCCTGGGATTTCTTTGGAGGGAATGATGCTAAAGCTGAAACTCCAGTACTTTGGACACCTAATGCAAAGAGTTGACTCAGTGGAAAAGACTCTGATGCTGGGAGGGATTGGGGGCAGGAGAAGGGGATGACCGAGGATGAGATGGCTGGATGGCATCACCAACTCGATGGACGTAAGTTTGAGTGAACTCCAGGAGTTGGTGATGGACAGGGAGGCCTGGCGTGCTGCGACTCATGGGGTTGCAAAGAGTCAGACACGACTGAGCGACTGAACTGAACTGACAAAGGTGACAAACTTCATTTCTCAGATTTACGCTTGTCATAGTTAGAATGGGGGTGAAAAGAGTAGCATTATTTTCTTGGTGATGATGGCTGGATCATGTCCCACTGCTGGCAATGAACTTTTCTGGGATGGTGGCGGGTGGGAGGTGGAGGGAACAAGAAAGAACATGAATGTAAGGAAGTAATACAAAGTTGTGCTGATTTGCAGATATGTAGTGACGGCCTTCCTTAAACAAGAAAATATCTGGACACATGAGAGTGTCCCTTTGCTAGTGTCCAATTCATGAACCATTTATAAAATCTATCCATCATCTACATTCTTTCTGTGGAAAGTATTTGAATAACTGTCCTTTGCCAAATAGTTATACTACATTAATGCTAACAGTGAAAAAGTGAGGTTGTAAGAGGACTTGTCTTCCCCCTCCAATTGTTTAAGACACTGATGTGTTATTTACCAAGGCCCTCCTAACAGCATTAAAAAAAAAAAAAAAAAAAGTACAGATTGGGAAAAAAAATTAGAAAACAAAATCCTATTGACACTTGACATCCATGCTTTTGGTCTTGACAATATGATCTAAAAAAAAAAAAAAAATCCATTATCTACATATTTATACCCAGTACTTGGAGAAGGCCCAGCATGTCTGTGCAGGTCCTCCTCATACTTCACTATCAAGGCATTGCTACCTTTCAATATCATTTTTCTAAACAATATGTAACAGAAATCATCCATTATTACAAATTTACACCAAAAATTCTTTCTGTACATGATTGTCTCAGTGATGTACATATTATATGTTTAAATTAGACATATTTTAAACTACTTTGCAATGTGCTAAAATTCAAAGTACTTGCTGTGTCATGAGGCCAGGGCCTTCGATCGCTTCTGTCATTCTACTGTCTCTTCAGTTATTTGATGTCAAAAGTCTGTTTGCGTGAACTGTATGGTTCTTGAATTATACCTCGATAAAGCTTTTTTTTTTTAAGTCTGTTCATAAATAAGTAGAGATGTACAGAAGACCCTGGGTATGAGACACCAGAAAAAGTAAACCTTTACAAGAAAAATCCCCCCACTGGTACTCAGGAAACCCATCTCAGTCTTCGTTGTGCAATCAAGTTTGCTGTACTGGAGAAGCTGTGTTATGTCACATTGAAGATGCTAGAAACACAAGGCGTCTGCAGGTCTTTTCTTCACAGGTTCGAACCATGGGTAGTTAATGTGGCCAAGACACACGACACTGTGCTAGAACATTCTCATGGCTTATTTGCAATGGATTCACAGTACTAGGAGTCAACAGCTGTTCTGAAGAAAGGGGTGTGGTGTCCTTCATTTCCCACAGAGGTGGAGGCGAGGACCCACAGCAGCTGGGTGTCAAAATGCTGAAATGTTAATTTGGAGTCTGGCGCCCACTTGGGACTCAGCTTGGTGGATGTGTCCCCCGGTCACAGGGCGGCTGTGCAGCTTCAAAGTGCTAGGTGACTGTTACAGGTACTCCAGTTCCAAGGCATGATGTAGGGCCATGAGGTCCGAGTGACTGGAGACCCTCCAGAAGGGCATGGCGTGCTGCGGAGGGGCAGACAATGTAGTGAGGATGGAGAATGCTCCCAGCACCAGCCCTGAAGGGCTGCTTTGTCAGTCCACTCCACTGCCCAACCCCCTTTATTCCCAACTGTGAAAACTGCCCGTTAAGATCTCAACATCATATCTGTTTAAAACAAAATCCAAACTTAGTCCTCCCCTAAGAATGCCAGAGTGCATTTTAAAATGCAATTCGGGAATCTGTGTTTTTTTAAGAAGGTGATGGGTATATCTTAAGCAGACCTACACTGCCGCTTGAATGCCTATTCCAAACTTCAAATAAAACCCAGTAGTTGTGAACAAAAATGTGTCAAATATTTGCCTTTCAAAATCTGGATCCACTGGAGCTTTCATGCTGCAAGTTTAAGTGGTTTTCCTTAGTGGTAGTATTTTACATTTTACAAAATTTGATTTTAGTTCTAAAATAAAAATCTGATTAAAACAACTATTTTTTCATTTATTTCCATCAGGCATTGTTCACACTGACCTTGAAACAACATTACCATATGAGAAAATTTTAAATGAACATCTAAGGTAGTTTTTTCAGCTTTTTTTTGTAGTTGTTTAAAACATCAATCAAAAAATCTTCCTTAAATGATGGAGATATCTTTGCAAAACATGTGAATTAACCAGAGACAAGAAAAACAACCCCCTTCCCCTCCCCCACAAAGTTTCATCATCCATGAAAGATAAAAACATGATTATCAAATTTACAGCTCAACAACATTATGTATGTATCAGCAAAATCCTAGATAAGAGAAAGATAATCACCTTTTAGAGAATAAAATTCTATTAAGCCCACAGAAAACATTTTTTTTTACACAAAAAATAATGTGAAGGTCTGAGTATAATTTGCGATTATAGTTATGGGGTTTTTTAAACAATTCAGACTATTAGAATATGGCATGAAAACAAATAGAATTTGGAACTGAGGAGTTTTGGGGGGACTATCTAGATAAGTGACAGTAGAAGCTACTGTTTTGGTATAGATCACATACCTGTTGTTATTCTGGGGATGCAAAATATTGTTACTTATTGATAATGTCTTTGTTTCAAGTGATCTGCTAAAAACATATACCATAGTCCAATGTCACATGTAGGCCTTTCTGGATTCTATACTATTTTGAGTGAGTGAGTGAACTCGCTCAGTCATGTCTGACTCTTTGCGACTCCGTGGACTGTAGCCCGCCAGGTTCCTCTGTCCAGAGGATTCTCCAGGCAAGAATACTGGAGTGGGTTGCCATTTCCTTCTCCAGGGGATCTTCCCAACCCAGGGATCAAACCTGGGTCTCTCGCATTGCAGGCAGATGCTTTACCCTCTGAGCCACCAGGGAATCTATTTTTGTTATCCTTCAATAACAGTTCAGTACCAAGTACTAGAGATCTCTTTTCAAATATTTATGATGTTCTACTGGGCAACTTTAGATCATAAACATATACTGTACTACTTTGCATTCATTCATTAGAGACTTTTGTGTTTGCAAGGATGGCATAGAAGACATCCCTGACCCACCCTTTCATAGTCTGTGGTTGAGTAGCAGACATGAACAGCAATCATGCAAGTTCACCTCAAAGGAGTAGGAGGAGGTGATTCCCTTTGCCTGGGGAACTGAGGGAGACACTTGGTAAGAGGAGAGGTAATAACTGAGCTAGTTATGAAAGGATGATCGTTCAGAAGAGCACTGTAATGGTTGCGTGTGTGAAGGGGCAGAGGATAAAGGACAAGTTCATTGTTTCAATGCTAGCTGTGTGAGAGAAAGACATGGCTCTGACATTATTGGCTGTAGGAGTCAAATGGTGCAAGACCTGGTTAGTCCTGTTAGAGAGTTTATTGATAGTTATATGAACATTTAATATTGAGTAATTATAAGACTGAGTCTAGGGAAGAGAATGGGATTCAAACATGTGTTAACAAATAATTATATTGCAAAATAACATTTTCTCTAAGTAGGCACATACCAATGTGAAGCTTTTATGGATCAACAAGAGCTTCCCAGGCCCAGTAGGTACAAAGTAAATAAATTTTTTTCCTGAATCAGTGTTTAGCTTGGAACAAATATTTCTTATATTGAATCAGAGAGTGATGGTAGCAAAAGAGGAAAAGAAAAGCAGGTTCTAGAATGAGGAGACCTGGGTTATAATCTCAACTCTGACTTTAGTAACATGGCTTTGAATCATGACATCTCCTTGGAGCCCTAGTTTGTTTATTTGTAAAGTAACAGTTTAGGGGAAATGACTCAGGGTTGCTCCTAGGTTTAATAAAGTCAATAACTTTTTCATTAAAGTATTACTTGTTCAGCACTATAGCTAGAGAAGAATTATAAAATAATATACATACATAACATATCCTCCCACTGCCAAGAACCAGCAGGCAAGACATATCTGCTGAACATTTTTATTACAATGTAAGGCAGCGTGGGATTAAGAATCAAAATGACCTAGCCAGCACATCAAGTAAGAAAAATAAAAGCATCAGAATTGGAAAGGAAGAAGTAAAACTATTTGCAGATGACCTAATTTTATGTATAGAAAATCCTAAAGACACCAACAAAAAACTCTTAGATCTAATCAATGAATTCAACAAAGTTGCAGGATACAATATTAGCCTACAAAAATCAGCCTTTGTATACACTAAGACCAAATTATGCAATAATAAACTGACTCCATTTATAACATCAAAAACAGTAAAAGTGAAGGATTTCTACTCTGAAAACTATGACACAGATGAAAGAAATTGACACAAATAATAGATGGAAAGGTATGTCAAGCTCATGATAAGAACAAATATTGTTAAAATGTTCATACTGTGTGTGCATCCTTAGTTGCTCAGTAGTGTCTGACTCTTTGTGACTCCATGACTGTAGCCCACCAGGCTCCTCTATCCATGGGATTTTCCAGGCAAGAATACTGGAGCAGGCTGCCATGCCCTCCTCCAGGAGCTATTCCTAACCCAGGGACAGAACCCAGATCTCCCGCATTGCAGGCGGACTCTGTACTCTTCTGAGCCACCATTTACAGATTCAGTGCAATCTCTGTCAAAGTTCCAATAGCGATTTTTACAGAAGTAGAAAAAACAATCCTGAAATGTATATGGAGCAAAAGACCTCAAATTGCTAAACCAATCCTGAGAAAGCACAGAGTGGGAGGCATCACACTTCCTGATTTCAGGCTGTATTATAAAGCTGTGGTAATCAAAACAGTATATAATAAAAACAGATACATGGAAAATGGAACAGAATCAACAGCCCAGAAACAAAGCCATGTATATATGCTTAACTAATAGAAGGGAGAAAAGAGTACTCAATGGAGAAAAGATGGTCTCTTCAATAAATGTTGCTGGAAATACTGGCTATTCACATATAAAAGAATGAAACAACCTATAAAAGAAGGAAAAAACCTAAAAGGGACTAAAGACGTAAATGTAAGACCAAGAACCATAAAACTCCTGTAAGAAAACCTTGGGGAAAAACTCCTTGGCATCAGCCTTGGTAATGATTTTTTGGATATGACACCTAAAGCACAAGCAAACAAAATAAACATGTAGACTATATCAAACTAAAAAGTTTCTGCACAGCAAAAGAAATGATTGACAAAATGAAAAGATAACCTAGGGAATGAGGAAAAAAAAAATCTGTAAACTATATATCTGATAAGGGGTTAATATCATAAAACTCAATAGCAAAACAATCTAATTTAAAAATTGGGCAGAACAGACATTTTTGTAAAGAAAATATACAGATGGCCAACAAGTATGTGAAGCAGTGCTCACCATCACTAATTAGTGAAACACAAATCAAAATCACAATGAGATAATCACCTCACACCTGTTAGAACAGCCTTCATCAAAAAGATAAGGGGTAACAAATGCGGATGAGGAGGTAGGGAAAAGGGAACCCTTACGCACTGTTGGTCAGAATGTAAACTGGTATAATCAGTATGGAAACGAGTCTGGCGGTTCCTTAAAAAATTAAAAACGGAACTACCACATGACTAAACAACCCACTTCTGGGTATATACATGCCCGAAGGAAATGAAAATAATATGTTGAACAGATATCTGCATCTTCATAGCAGAACTATTACCATACTCTAGATATGGAAGCAACCTAAGTGTCCATCAACAGATGAATGGATAAAGACATTGTGAGATTACACCACATATATATGCAGATATTCAGATGGATGAAATGGGACTTAATGGACATGAATTTGAGCAAACTCTGGGAGACAGTGGAAGACAGAGGAGCCTGGTGTGCTACAATCAATGGGGTGGCAAAGAGTCGTACAGGACTTAGAGAATGAACAAAAATAACGGAGGTCCTCCATCCGGTAACCAGAGCCCTGAAACCATGACAGTAAACAATAATGGCCTAAACTGATGTGTGTGTAATTAGTTTATCGAGATTAGGCATATATTGAGAAAAATGGGCACCAAGACCTAAATTTTGGGAAGTAGCACATGTTTTGGGGTCATTAGAACCAAAATATTCCCTAACGGGAAGATGCTGACACATCCTTTCTGTTCCTCTTGCCCACATGTGCAGTTTTCCAAATTTCCTTCTGCCTCTCTTCCTGTCTGGTATTTTGTGTTTATCCCTTCTGGTTATACATAAGATCAGTAATATAAAAAGCTGGGCGTGTGAACATTCACATGTAATTTGAATTTTGCTGAATTATTAAAAAATATTTCAAAACCATAAAAGCACATAGCCTTTGCCCTAGGCATTACACTTCTAGGAATTTATCCCACAAATAGATTGATACTTGCCCAGGCATGAACCACATAAGAACTGTCTGTAATAGTAAATACTGGAAACCACCAAAACGTTGAGCCCCAGGGGACTTGTTAGATTATAGCTCATCAATGTAACGAAATTCTGATGGGGTCACTCATAAGCATTAGAGACACAGAGCTCCAGGTGCTCCTGATACGAAGTAACTACCAGGATATATATTAAGTGAAAAAAAAAAGGTATAAAAGAAGTATATAAATATAATTTGTATAAAAAATTAAAAATGTATCTGTGCTTTCCTATGCATATATGTAGAAAATTTGCATATGGAAATACAAATACTTCACAAATTGTAAATAGATTATTCTGAGAATTTATGAAACTTTCAGCACAGCTTTGCTCTATGACTATTTGTATATCTGCATCCCCTCTGGACAAAGTCTGCACTTTAAAGATGAAATACAATTTAAGATCTGGCGTGTAGTTTGTGCTCATTAAATTAAATAAGTGTAATGGCTTTAGAATAAAATTCTGTACTCAGTGTTAGCAATCCCTTTGTCTCACTTAAAACTAAAAGCAAAAACTTGCATCAAAAATACTGTCTTTTTTTTTTTTTTTTAACAAAAGTCCTTATTTTTTTCCCAAATAAACTCAGAATCAAGCATTATGAAGCAGATTCTCAGCTTCATCTTGGTTTTGGACAAGGTTTGGGAGGCACAATGAAAATGGACATTTTTGATGAAGCCATTGTTATTATGCAGAATAATGGATGCTTGCCATACCCCCTTCCCTCCAAGTTATTCACAAGAGATTCATTTTAAGTGGTTCTCTGAAAAGTAAATAAAGTCAGAGTTATAAAACAAGGCCATTTTGCTCCAGAAACCAAAACTGCTGTTGGTGTGCAGAAGACTATTACTTACATTTTGATTTTTAAATCATGCTTTAACTATTTTCACTGGAGGAATGTTAGGAAAACAAGAAATTTTATGGTTAAAAAAAGCATGACAAATTTTGATAACAAAATATATCAAAGGAAGATATTGACAGGTAGGGAGATAGTTTCAATAGTCTTTCTAGGAACAAAGAGGTGCTTGAAGAAAACTCTTACAAGAGATCTTTTTTAGAATTTGCTTATTTCTTCTAGGGTGAAAAACTGAAAGCATTTCCTCTAAGATCAGAAATAAGAAAAGGATGTCCATTCTTACCACCATGATTCAACATAGTTTTGGAAATCCTAGCCACAACACAATCAGAGAAGAAAAAGAAAAGGAACACAAATTGAACCAGAAAACTACTAGAGCTCATCACTGAATTTGGTAAAGTTACAGAACACAAAATACACAGAAATCTCTTGCATTCCTATATATTAGCAATGAGAAATCAGAAAAAGAAAACCATAATTCAAAAAGATATAGGCACCCCAGTGTTCACTGCAGCAATATTTACAATAGCCAGGACATGGAAGCAACCTAAATGTCCATCAACAGAGGAATGGATAAAGAAAATGTGGTACACATATACAATGGAATATTAGCCATAAAAAGAATGAAATAATGCTATCTGTACTAACACTGAGTACAGATTTTTATTCTAAAGCCATTACACTTATTTAACTTAATGAGCACAAACTACACCTGCAGCAACATGGATGGACCTTAGCAAGTGAAGGAAGTCAGACACAGAAAGACAAATACTGTATCACTTAAACATGGAATCTAAAAGAACAGTACAAATGAACTTACTTATAAAACAAAGTGTTACAGATGTAGAAAGCAAAATTATGGTTACCAGGGGATAAGGTAGGGGGAGAGAGAAATTGGAACTGACATAAACACACTAATATATATATATAAAGACCTACTGTTGCAAAGAGTTGGACATGACTGAAGTGACTGAGCATGCACATATAGCCCAGGGAACTCTACTCAACACTCTTAATGACCTACATGGGGATAGAATCTAACAGAGAGTGGATATATGTATAATTGATTTACTTTGCCGTACATGTGAAACTAATACAACATTGTAAATCAACCATGCTCCAATAAAAATTTTTTTAAGATCTTTTTAGAGTAATGTTTTTTAAAAAACAAAGGTTATCTCTAACCTTTTCTCTTTGAAGGAATGTGTTTTAATGATACAAATTATAGAATTAGATCCAGTTACTGATGAAACTCCTGGAATTGTACTGGAAAAGAGAGCAACGGTGACAGAGCAGATTTTGAGCAGAACAAAACAGGTAATTGGCAGAATACTTACTAGTTTTCATTCCTGGGCTAGGGAAAAAAAAAAAAACAACACTACATCTAGCAAAAGAACATTATTTAGGGAGATGAAAAATATCTCCACAGGAAGGAAGCAAGAGAACTGTACTAGATTCTTAAAAGGACACAGGAAACGAAGACAGGAGCTAAATGATTAAAACTGATTTAGAAGAAAAGCAAAATGTTTCGATTTTGCAAACCATTTTAGTACCCACTCATGCAGCACTTCACTGTTTCACTGTCAGTTTTATTTAGTGATCTGAAATGCTTGTGAACCCAATTATAAACTAGAATTAATGATTAAAAAATTTTTAATCATGAGTATAAAACGAGGAGAACATTTAACACAGTTCTATATACCTCCCAAAAGGAAATAGACAGTGCACACTATAACAATTTTTCAGAAGCACTAAAATTATTTTTTGTAAATCAAATCATATTTAAGATATCTAAGTGGAGTTTATAATTTGAAGGAACTTTGTGCTGAATTTCAAAGATATAATTGGCTTCATATCTTACTTTGGTAGCTTTCAAGCAGTATGATCTTGGCCAAAGTATTCACCTTCCTGTGACATCTGAATCACAGGTACCATTTTTAGGAATCTGAATATTTCTGAAAAATCTGTACAATTTACAAACACACATAAAGATCTTACAACTCCAGGTTACAGTGCATTAGAGTTTCCAAGCTGGTAAGTCTCAAAGTGCAGAGTTCCTTTGTAACAGAGTACTGCACTGATCACAAACACTTATCCCAAGAAGCAACTTCTCATTCACGGTCAAACAATTTAAAGAGGATGTTCTTTGTTAGCAGTTGTCTAATTTTTTTTTTTTTTTTGGTACAGGTGTGTGTGTTTGTCCTGAATAAAAAGAATAATACATCCAAGGGATAAACACTGGAAACAATTTTAACTGCTCTTCAGAGGGAATAAATACTCTCAGTACTGTTTCTACTTTCAATTCTAACATCAAACCAGTAATTCCTTTTCTTTTTCCATGTTGTGTTCACTCACACAAACAGCTAAGAAAGAAAACTCAGAAAGGCTTAGGAAGAAACTGGTCTACAGAATTCTTGATTGAGGACCAAAGACTTGACTTGTGTGTCTTTTTTTTTTTTATTAAGTCATTACTTTCATAAACATTCTTCTGTCTACCACAAGCTAGAAAGCCACGTTTTGGCTTCTCTTAAAATATTTTGCTGAATACCAGATGGAGAAGGACCAGCCTGGAGGGCACATTCATACCTTGGCCCTGGGCCATCCTGGCATGCAATTCTGCTCTTCAATTCTATGATGCTCAGAGGTGCAAAACTATTCCATGTTCCCATCGCCACTAGGAGGTCCTGTCTAGAAATGGCAGGGGATTACAGACGCTTTCTCAGGAAAAAGACTTGAGTCTGGATTTGCACCAAATATTCTCTTTAACTCTCCAGGGTTGAGTTTTGGGCACTTTATTTTGTCTGGGAAAGATTTCTTTTTATGAAGACAGCCCAAAGGGCTAACAGATGTACCTACTGACAATGGCCATTGGTGAAGCTGGAATGCAGAGTGAGTGCTTAGATGGCAAATACTGCTTAGAATCAAGTTTTTAAAAAGTGTGGGTGGATTTCCACCAGTGCTGATCACACTTGGGGAAACTGTAATCCTGGGCATATGGTGTATCTATGAATATAAGAGAAATAATCTATTACTTATAGAATTAGGGTCAGTTTCTATGCTTTTCTATGCTTTCCTGGTGGCTCAGATGGTAAAGAATCAGCCTGCAATGCAGGAGACGCGGGTTCAATCCTTGGGTCAGGAAGATCCCCTGGAGAAGGTCATGGCAACCCACTCCAAAATTCTTGCCTGGAGAATTCCACAGAAGAGCCTGGCAGACTACAGTCCATGTGGTCATAAAAAGTCAGACATAACTAAGCGACTTACACTTTCTATGTTTTTACTGGAATTCAGGGTTACTGAAGGTGAATTTACCATTTTGGGACTCTAAAGAGGCTGGCCATGTGCCATACTGCATCTATGGGTGGTGCCACTTCTGGGATATACTGGAATATTCCAGAAGAGCTTGCCTCCTTTATGGAAATATATTGTCATTTCTATGAGTGAGGGTGTGGGCAAGAGTTATTGGTTAATCTCAAAATATTTAATGCTCTTCAATTTAAGAAATATTAGAGCATGACTATGCCAAGATTTAGGGAGCTGTAAAAAGGAAATGAAGACTGAGGGCCAAACAAAAATCAATCAAAACATTAGATTCCTACCTCGCAGGAGCTCATACTTAACTGCTGAGACAGGCACACACACAAATAGTTAATAATAATGGCTGCCACTTGTTGCATACTTCACAGGTATCAGGCTCTGTTTTATATTTTAACAACTTATTTACCAGAGACGTATCAATTTATCTCTTTTTAGTTGAATGTTATTGACCAGAGTGTTTCAATATTCACTTACATAACAAATTGCCACAATTGCTAGTTTCTGCAAAAGTCCCACCATCAATAATGTGTTAACTAAATCTAAACCTTAAAATAGCCCAATGAGCTAGGTGCTGCTATTGTCTCTATGTATAGATAAAGAAAGAGAAGGGTAAAGTAACCTGTTCAGAGCTGGTAAATGACAGAGCTGCAATTCAAACGCAGGCTGTCTGGCTCAAGAATCCAAGTTATTTCCCATAGCTTCTCCAATTAAGGACTTCCCTGGTGGTTCAGATGGTATAGAGTCTTCCTGCAATGCTGGAGACTTGGGTTTGATCTCTGGATCAGGAAGATCCCCTGGAGAAGGGAATGGCTACCCACTCCAGGATTCTTGCCTGGAGAACTCCATAGACAGAGGAGCCTGGTGGGCCTACAGTCCATGGGGTTGCAGAGAATCGGACATGACTGAGTGACTGATATTTTCACTTTTTCTGCTTTCTCCAATTATAGAATAAGTGGTGCTACTTATAACTGAGTTCTTACAAACAGGAGAAACAGAAAAGGTTGTATATAAACTGGATTTTGAAAAATGAGGAAGACAGTGACATCCGGGCCCTGGGGAAAGGGGCAACAGCGGCGGGGGAGGTCCTGGGCGTGGCCAAAGGTAAGCAGACCAATGTGCCTACAGTGTAAGGGGCAAGAGTGGAGGAGACCGAAAGGTAGGTTGTTACTAGGTTGTGTAGACCCTGAATGCCTGGCTGAGGAATGTGGTCCCCCCTTTTCCCCCCTTTTTAAAATGTGATGAAGGACATTCATGAGAAAGCTTTTGCTAAAGGAAATGACAGAATTATACTTGCAGGGATGAAGAAAAACAGAAAGAAATATGATGGGTAAACTGGGTCAAGAGACCTAATAGTTGGGTCTGCTTCCTTCCTCCTTTCTGCGCATCCCCAAAAGGGTAATTCACTGACCTTGTGATCAAAAGAAGGTACTATACTCTAGGGAAGAAAAGTTTTGCATCCTAGCTCTGATCAGCTGGTAGAGTCTTTCTGAACTGATGTTTAGAAGGTTCTCTGAATTGATGTTTAGAAGGTTCGTAGGCTGCATCCAGGCTTAGGTAACAAAGGTTTAATCACTTGGTGATGTCTGCCATGGGTGCAGAAAGGGGCATGCTGGCATTAGCAGGAACGTATGCTGTCTATTCCAGGTGACAGATGCAGAGCTAAGTCTCCTTTTCTGTTTCCCAAGTCCACATTCTGTGAAGATGAACCATCCATGACCCCTGAACTTGTGAATATCACTCTTCAAAAAGATTATTTCAATAATGATTTAATTCTACTCTGCCCTAGATCAGTGCTTACAGTTCTGAACACATTCACAATCTGTTTCAGAGAAATGGAATGTGTTTAAATGATCCAGCTCAGAATTTTGAGGACTAAGAAAAATTAAAGGTTACAAGAAACGCCAATGAGGAACACTCACCTTTTTTGCTCCTTGTTCCTCTTCCACACCATCTCCTATGACAACATATACTACTTTTCTTCCAAACCTCTGAATTATTCTCTCAAAACAGCTTTCCTTTCCTAATGAACAAAAGTAAATTATAAAAAAATGTAAACTTTGGGTAAGTCAGCACTCTAGGACTTAGAATGCTGTCTTTATGCTTCTGATCCAACTCTAACATACTTGTGTGAACTAGGAAAAGCATGTTTTTACATGCTATTTGGGGAGTATGCAGAACAGCACAATACAGCAAAAACTATAAATGAATTACCCATGTGGTATCCTGTCCCTGGGAAATTGACAGTTTTAGTACTTTTTCATCTAAGACTCATTTATTAAAAAGTAGGATCTGGTCATTTACAGTATAAATTTGGTAGAGAAAATATTGCTGTGTAGTAGTACTTTGCCCCCTCTGAGCTGAGACTAAACAAAATCATGTCATTCTGCCAATATATTTTAACTTGATTTAAAAAATATTTCACGATCAATCAAACACTGAATCTAATATCTGATTGAAAGGCTATTGAAAAGGATGAACAAAACTGAAGGATTGGTTTTGTGATGGCAAGAGAAATCAAACAGTGGACTTAGTTTATCCCTTCATTTTCAGGTTGGAATACTTCTTTGAATGAAAGACACTTCCAAGGCCAAATGTGTTGACTGGAAATATTCTTGGAAAACTGTTTCTGAAATGAATGTCAGTAATTTGGGGCCTTACCAGAGCATGTTTGCCTGACTCATGCTACAATACCTACAAGAGCATGCTTGCCTGACCCAGGCATCTAATTTTCAGTAAAGCAATTTCCTAGAGGAAAAGCGGGATAAAGGTCACAGGATACCTTTATCTGTCTATTATCTTTCCCATGTCAAGGCTTGGTTTGGGCTCCAGTGGCAGCTACGCTGTCAGCACATCCCTGTGGTTAATGCAGTCATTGTTGCTTCGTAGAACAGGAACTAGGGTTCCAAGTCCAGGGCTGCCAATAAGGTCATTTTAATGGACAAAGGGACAGTTTATAGTTTTCAGATGTGAATGCTGAGCAGGACCTGTACCTCTTTCAAATAAGGATCAGATATACACACGAACAAATTGCTTGTTTGCTTAAACAAATGTCTGCTTTATATTTGTATTTTGCACTAAAATCTCTAGTTTGCATCTGACAGAATGAAATGGAGCCAGCCTTATTCAAAGATGTCATTTCAATGCTTCTGTAGTTGCTCACTAACCTGTGAAATATTAAATCACTTTGAGAAACAAATACACTGCAAAAAAATATACAACTGAACACTTGGATGTCATGAAACTTTCTTTTCTCCCTTAGAGCAAAATGTTTGCATGTTTTTGTAAAGTTTCCTCTTCACGGGAGAAGGAAGGTAAACTCAATGTGACTTTAAAATAAAGCTGTGATGGACAAATTCTCATCCAAATACTATCTTCCTAATAAGGTTCATTGTGAATACACAATAAGAATTAATAAAATGAATCTCACATTTAGAGGTTAATTTGAGGTCTTACATGGAATTTTGATTTTGATGAATCCATTTTGTCTGAAAGAACATCACAGCTCTCTGCTGAATGACAGACCAGTCCCTTTCCTTCTCTGATTTTGCCATTTTGCCTACAGGAAAAAATCCTTGGTTTTTCTGAACTGATCCCCATATTACATCTCATTTGATGGCAAGATTAGCAGCAATTAACATGAGTTTCAATCTCTATTTTTATTACTAAAAAAAAAAAAATCACAGGAACGTGATTCTACCACTGGTTTTGAGATCCATTTCTACCACTGTACAGTATCTAAATTGAATTTTTATTCTATATTGAAAAAAATTCCAATATTGCAAACAATATATCCATTAAAATACTTTCTTGATTGTTATTATAATTTCCTATTATCCTCACATTTTCAGATTATTTGAGATTAAACTTCAACTTGCAGAACATGTAATATACTACTATTCCTTTCCTTCTAGGAAGTTAAGTACTATCCCTTGTATATTATATGCTTATTTGGAATATGTTCTTTCTTTCATGTGCCAATAAAACCTTATCTTGGATCCCTGTTCACAAAACATGATTTCTCTTAATTGATACAGATAAAGACCTGAGTTAATAGAAATTGATTACTAATTTATGTGAGAACATGTGAAAATTCTGGGTATATCAGGCTACTAGGAATTCTTTGTTTTATAAGGGTCTTTTAGTCTTCTGTTCTTGGCCTTTCTCAGGAGGCAGCAGTCATTCTCAAACTTCAACTATTTCCAACTTTATAGGGTTATCTGAATATCCTACATGTTCTTCAGACTCACATAAGTAGTTTCAAACTCTTATTTTTGTCATCAAATCTGATTTCCCCATCAGCTAATAGTGTCAATACTGATCCAGTTGCCTAAAAGAAACCTCTATTGTCAGCCTTCTTCTGAATAAACAACCATCCATTTCATTCAACATTGAGTACCTACTATGTGCTAGGCCCTGTGGCTACAATGATGAATGATACAGACAGACTCAGTTATCAAGGAGACTATGAACAAATAACTAAACAAGTAATTTTTTAGTGATAGTTTAGTAAATTCTTTGAAGAGAAGAACAAATCAGAGATAAGTCTGTTTTGCCCCTTTTTGTTTAGCCAGAAAGAACCTTCTTCCCATTTAACAGGACACTCATCCTGTCCCTAGGACTCAATCATATAACATTCACCTCATCATAGCAACATATGCTGCTAAGTCGCTTCAGTCGTGTCTTACTCTGTGCGACTCCAGAGATGTCAGCCCACCAGGCTCCCTCGTCCCTGGAATTCTCAAGGCAAGAATACTGGAGTGGGTTGCCATTTCCTTCAATGCATGAAAGTGAAAAGTGAAAGTGAAGTCGCTCAGTCGTATCTGACCCTCAGCGACCCCATGGACTGCAGCCTTCCAGGCTCCTCCTTCCATGGGATTTTCCAGGCAAGAGTACTGGAGTGGGGTGCCATTGCCTTCTCCTACAGCAACATATAAGGCCACTTAAAACCCAAATCTACCTTGCCAGCTACCCATGAATACTGCATACTAATCACCCAGAAAAACTCACAAGTCCCTCAGCAGGGAATACATTTTAATTTCTCTGTTGCTTTGTTCTCACTAGCCATCTGCCTATATAAACTACCTATATATAAACTCTTATATACCCTTCTATACCCAGCTCAAATGTCATACCTTCCCTTTAACTTTCACTTTTGCCCTTCTGCCTCCTTCTGAGTGGGACTGAATGCTCCCCCAATGAAGTGCACACTTGGGCACTTACTGGTAGGATCCCTCCGTGTGTGGAATGGTCTGCTGGACCTTAGACTCAGAGATCTACTCTAACCCTCAACTTTGCTAGCTATTAACTTAAACTGACTTACTTACATCTCTGACATTTAGCTTCCTCAGCTGTAAAATGAAAGGTTGCAAAGATGGACTTTAATGTGTAAAATGTTTAGTACAATTCTGGGCACCTAGTAAATACTTGATAAGTGTTCATTTATATACCCTTGAATACTCTGTCATACTACAGTTATTTTGTTGTCTGTTTCCTCTGTTAGACAATGAATTCCCTAAGAACAAGAGCCATGTCTTCTTTTAATTCCTACTTTTGTTTTGTCTTGGTTGATATTTTAAGTAAATTTCACAGTAATCTTTTCTAACTATATTTTCTTTTTGCAAAAATCTAATTTTTTGATCCCCATAACAAAAATGAGAACTTAATCATTTACACATGTTAAATTAAAGCAAAAAAAAGAAAAATAGTTCCAGTAATAATAATATATTGGAGTTGCCTAATTAAAGCTATTAGTTATTTCTGCTTTGTATATTTCTATATAACTACTTGTTTTAGCTTATAAAATAATTTTTGTTGATGCTGCCTAAGAGAATAAAAATAAGATAATAATCTAAAAATGATGCTAAGTTGACTGTAGTAAAATGCATAAGTTTTAATGTCAGCCAGTGAAGTGAAATTTTCTGAGTTCAGCTACATGGATTATGCTTTATATTTATCTTGATATCGAAAGGCAATTTTGACAATAAAATTGGTTTAAACATTATTCTAGTTTTCTGACATTTAGAATCCTGTAAATAAAATCCTATTTGTTGCCTTCCATTTTTACTAGCCTGAAAGCAAAAGGTTGACTGTTATATAAATGATTAAAAAGTAACTTACCTATTTTAGTTGCACTGTAAATATTTTCTATTGGAAATACAATTCCTAAACCATATAGCAAGACTTTCGCCAATGCTGGGATAAGCTGAGTAGTTGTTACTAAAATATTCACACAGTTTGTTCTATGAGAACAGAAAGAAAAAAAAAGACAGTTGAAAAATAAATCTCCAAAATGAATAAGCAAAGCCTGTCTTCAGGCAGAGGCCCTATGAAGTGACCTGGGGACAACTCACCGGGAGTGAATGAGCGTGAGGGCTTTCAGAGCCAGTGTCAGCCAGGAGTCTGTCAGGGCTTCAATCTCAGCCCTCAGCTGCAACCATGCTTCCCTCTTGGCTGGACCAAGCAGACCTGTGGATTTAAAGGCAAAGGAACTACTTTCTCACCAACGAGTCTCGCCAACTTTATAAACAACAAACATTTAAAACTATTCTAATACCTCCCTCAAGCTTTACGTGTACTAAGCAATTTTTCACATACCATTCAACAAATATTTAGTACTGTAGGGGACATCCATTGTTTCTGCATTCCCGACATCCCTTTTTCTAGTTATAGAAGTCCTCTCTTCTATTGAGGGAGCCTACTCACCCCTATTCCTCCAACTGCATAATTTGGGCAGAGACACAACACTATCCTCTGGCTCCCACAATAGGCATATGACCTTGTCTTGGCCACTGAAAGTGCCTGGAACATCTATTGGGAAAGATGTTTCTCCACCCCATGGAGGTGCTGGACTGGTTGAATAGAAGCCTGGGTCTACCGGTGGTCACTTTTGCCACCTTTCGGGAGGGACTGACCCCAAAGGAAATCACAGACCAAGGACTACTGATTGCATCACCAGAGCATCTGAATTTAGCCATGCTAGAAACCAACCACCACCCTTAAACTTTTCATTGTGTGTTAGTTGCTCAGTTATGTCTGACTCTCTGCAACCCCATGGACTGTAGCAGCCCGCCAGGCTCCTCTGTTCATGACACTCTCCAGGCAAGAATACTGGAGTGGGTTGCCATTCCCGTCTCCAGGGGATGTTCCCAATCCAGGGATTGAACCCAGGTCTCTTGCATTGCAGGTAGATTCTTTATTATCTGAACCACCAGGGAAGTCAATATATTCCTTTTCATACCAAAGTCCGTTTTGAAACACAATCAAAAGATGAACTAACACAAGCATCTACCTGATAGAAGGATGCTTTATGATTCATCTTAAGTCCTTTAGGCAAGAGGTCAAGAAACTTATTCCAGTAAGTTTCTCACAGTAAGTTACTCCAGTAAGTAACTCACACCACTGCTAAGAAAGGGAGCCAGGACTAGATTAGCCTGGCCAGGGCAGCTGGCTCTAAGTCTATTACTTCTCTCAATCAATTACAGCAGAATAGTCACTGGTTAGATGAAACTACTTTCAGCAAAAGCTGTTCTACCCCCAAAAATGGGATGTAAATGTATGATGCTCTGAGTATTTTATTCAGACTGTCTTAACCAACTCAGCAAGCTACTGGTGATAGTCACTTGCCTCCAACATTATTTTTGTAGGTATTGTAGATCTCTTTTACTCGTCTGTAGCGGAAAGCCAATTTTCTCATCCAGTCTACACCGCCCCGGACTCCGGTTGCCAAGCATAAATTAGCACTGGTTGCTGCCGCAGGAAAGCCATCTGTTCCAAAGTTATATGTGCTATTTAGATGCAAGAAAAGCCCAAAGTTAACCAAAGAGAAAGTTCATCTTAATGAGCTGACCAATTAAACCATAACATCCCGATCACGGGCTCACCTTAGGTCTTGTCCATTGTCATCGGAAGAGACATCGTCTATATGAACTTGGTCACATTCCTAAAACACAATTAAAATTGATACATGTTAATTTTCAAAAAGCATCTACATTTTTGGGGAAAAACCATACACAGCTATTTAAAAAAACAACAACAACCCAACACTGAAATTGGTAGTGTCTGCCAACCACGTCGATCAGTAGGTGGCAGTCTTGTTAAATTGACATTTTTACCTACTTCGGGTCCTTTATCAATGTAAAAAAGGAACAATGTCAATAAGGACTACTGTTACTCAGGTTCAGAAAACACATTTTTGTCTTTAGAAAGGAAAGTGATTGAAAACAATTAGCATATGTGTTCCATAAACCTCAGGTACCTGAAGACATCACACTGCTCTGAGCTGATTCAGTCAATGCCGAAGTGTAACTGAAACCAGACATTTTGGTAAATCTAACATGCTAGAAAAATTAAACCTGATGCTAACTGCCAATGAAATTATGACCTTTGATTGCTGTTGAGCCACACACCAACACAGCCTGAGGCCAGCGTGGAGCCCAGACCAGAAAAATCTGTTACTAGTTTGCTATTGATTTGAGAGATGTGAGTTTTATTTTGCTCGCGCGCACATGTGTGTGTGTGTGTGTAGGAAAAAAAGCATAGGAGACTTCCCAATCTAAAAAAATTAACCATGAGGTGTTTTTTTTTTTCTTATACTGTTTTCAAAACTTTTTTTTTTTTTACTGTTTTTCTGTTATTACATATTCATTTTAAATAGTGGATTTATGAGTTGATTATAAAATAATATGATTGGAACAGACCTGATTTTAAAATCCCACACCATGTATAAACTGTTTAGAATAGGGGATGTAATTAATTGTGGGTTAAAGCCAGGTCGGTTGGGTTCACACTGATACACCTGTTCACATGTAAGCACTCCTACATCTTACTGCTGTGCCCCGGTCTCCAGCATCTTTGTGGGAAGAGCAACACTCAATAAACATTTGCTGAACAAATGAAGGCAAACTATAATTTGGAGACAGACATGGTCTCTAGTCCAGAAAGAAGTAATACGCACTTGGCATGTTTTAATATTTTAGCCATGACTCTTCTCTTGGCAGTCCGCCTCCAAATACCACAGTGGCCTTTCTGACACTTATTTCCATTAAAAGTTTTAGTGGAAAAAATCTTATAAGTCGGCAGGCGTGCATCTTGTATTTTAAAAGGTTCTTTGGACTAAAGCTCTAGTCATCCTTCCCATAGAGTTCACCTCATCAAATCTATCCTATCCCTCTTGTGCTTGACATTCAAGTGTAACAAAGATGCCAGAGATAAAGCACCCTAGGAATAGAAGGTGGATTTTTATGTTGCCGGCTCCTTCTGCACAAATTCTTTCTCTCCATGGATTTGTGAGGAAGGGAGCAGGAGATAGAAGTGGAAAGAAACTCAAACCAGCTGTTGCTTAACAGAATTAAAATCCTGACCCCAACCTCTTCCTTCTAAAGCATCTATTTTCCAGGCAACCCTCTCCCAGCAAGCCGCAAGTTCCAAGGAGGAAAAGGCTTTGACCTTGTAACCTTTCCCTGCTCTCCTGAGGTCCATAACCCCAGATAAGAAAAAAAAAGGAATAAAAGTCTAGGAGGCCTCGCAGGCAGGACTGTGAATTTAACATTTTAAAAACAGGTCATTCCTGCAAAACACAATGGGAAATTTCTGAGTTATTATACATAATTCGGAGGGTGAAAGATGAATGATAGTTGTGTTTTTTCAACAATGTACTTATTCTGGGTTTAAAGAATTACTAAATCGTGACTTTCTACCATCTAGCCATTCATCTAGACAGAAATACAAAAATGCTGTTGGTACATGACTGTTAGGGTGTGTGGTTAGTTAAAAAACACAAATGCGAAAAAGGGTACTCCCGCAAACAAACAGAACCTCCCAAAGCCTCAGTGCTGTTAATGCAGGATATTTTTCTCTCTGGGGAGAAAGAAAAGAGAGAGGGAGGAAGTTGAGGAATTAGAAGAGGAAAAGATATGTTTAAAAGAATTGAATTTAAGGAATCAAAGCTGACCCAAAGTTACCTGGTTAATTCTAGGGGTGGGAAGAATGCTTTGGAAAAACAGGGTGTTAAGAGGCTTTTCTTAAGCTAATGCAGTTGTAAACCTCCATTACTAACTGAGCAGCCTTATCTTCTAATGACTGTTGATGACTCTACCACAGCTATTGTCTGCCTGAATCCTGTATTTGTTTTGTCCTGCCAGCTTTCCTTAAGGCTTTTTGTTCCCAGGCTGGGCCCTCATTTGAAATACTGTTCAGTATCTTGGTTTACTCTAATTAAGGGTCAAGTGCTCCCAGCCTTTTTACCTGCAAATAACCAAACTCACTTCACAATGATCTGATTAAAGCACAGTTTGATGTGACAGCAACCACAAAACTCTGCAGTTTAGCAGAATTTCTTTTTAAAGTTATTCTGTACTGGAGTATAGTCGATTAACAATGTTTTGATAGTCTCAGGTGGACAGCAAGAGGAATCAGCCATACATATACCTTAGCCAGAGAATTTTTGTAGAATGATTTTTAGTTTTTTAAAAATTTTATTAAATTTTTATTTTTACTTTATTTTACTTTACAATACTGTATTGGTTTTGCCATACATTAACATGAATCCGCCACGGGTGTACATGAGTTCCCATTCCTGAACCCCCCTCCCACCTCCCACCCCATATCATCTCTCTGGATCATCCCCGTGCACCAGCCCCAAGCATCCTGTATCCTGTAGAGATAACTAATGAGAATGTACTCAGGGAACTCTACTCAGTGCTCTATGGTGACCTAAATGGGAAGGAAATCCAAAAGCAGAGGAGATATACATATAGCTGATTCACTTTGCTGTACAGCAGAAACTAACACACCGTAAAGCACCTATACTCCAATAAAAAGAGATTAAAAAATCAAGAGCATTTTTAAAGGGCCTAGTTGGCGCTTTTAGGAATTAAAACATCATTAAAGTGTCTATGTAAAATGTGTTTTTGGAATGAGCTCTCAGTTTACTTAACAATAGATAAGTAATCTGTTGCAAACTTGCAATTGATAACATGACTTGGTGACTGAATAACAATATGAAAGATGATAAGTCACTATTATGAGTTTACAAATAATGGCATAAATGTCTTGGAAAATAAGCTGTGTATTAAAAAAAATTTTTTTTAATGAGAAACTATAATATTACTATTTTGATGCTTACCCATAAACTAATTTCTCAAAGAATGGAGACTATTAAGATACTGAAATATCATTTCATTTCTCAGCTGAGCCCTGTAATGTGTGAACTTGTACTCAGTGTACTTACTGTTAAATTAGAAAACTGCAGTTCCCTGCATTCTGATATCCTGAAATTGTCTCCTCCATGGCGATAAGGCTTCCCTTCTTTCACTTTTCAGAAGCCATCCAGCTTTTTGCCTGTTTTCCTAAGAGCCTAACTTGAGGTTTCCATTTTTGCTTTCTGAATTTGCTTGTTTTTCATTTGCAAATCTATTCTAAACCCAGACAATTAGGTAACTGAGGGATAGGAGAAGAAATGAAACTAATGAAACAACAGCAGCAAAGATTAAAGCCCCACTGCAAGAGTCTATAGACACAGAAGACAATAATGGAAGCTTTCTATACTTTCAGGTGCCAAAATCTATCCCTAAGGAATGATGCTAAAGCTGAAACTCCAGTACTTTGGCCACCTCATGCGAAGAGTTGACTCATTGGAAAAGACTCTGAAAAAAAAAAAAAAGAAAGAAAAAGGAAAAGACTCTGATGCTGGGAGGGATTGGGGGCAGGAGGAGAAGGGGACGACAGAGGATGAGAAGGCTGGATGGCATCACCGACTCGATGGACGTGAGTCTGAGTGAACTCCAGGAGTTGGTGATGGACAGGGAGGCCTGGTGTGCTGCGATTCATGGGGTCGCAAAGAGTTGGACACAACTGAGCGACTGAACAAACCCTAATTAGATGCTTAATACACAGAGTGCAGAATATATATAATTTCATGAGAAAATACATTTTTATTCCCAAAAGACTGAATGTGCTGAAAATGTAATTGAAATAAACTTCCAAAAAGTATGCAGTAAGATTTTAAGGAATTCAAGCCATTACCGAATCCAAGTCTTGGGGTAGCATCCACATAGGTGTCTCCCATGGCCAGTTCAACCAATTTAGTGTTAATCAATTAATTGGTCAGGCATTATTCTGGCCTGCTGAGGCTTGAGACACCTAAGGGACCCCAAACACACATGGGTGTCAGCCTTGGGGTCTCATGTAGGGGGTGTGAAGTAGTCATTTCCTTGTCTCCTGATAGACTTTGCACTCAACATGGATCCAAAGCAGCTAATGGGTGCTTTGGGTTAAAAAGGTGATCATTTATTTATTATTGTGACTGATTATTTAGTAAGGAATACCTGTTCTGGGTATTGCTGTAGATGCTAAGGACACACCACTTAACACAAAAATCCTTACCACCTTGGAATGAACATTCCAGTTGGGAGAGACATCCAAACAAGAAAAATGCAAAATGTACAATCTGTTAGACAGTGACAAGTGCTAAGGAGAAACAATATGGCAGGCAAGGGGATATGCAACGCTGTGGGAGTATCTGGGGAAACAGCTTTGCAGGCCAAGGAAAGAGCAAGTGTAAAGGCCCTGAGGCCAAAGGGGGAGAGTTACATGGACCAGCAGGTGACAGGGACTATCGATGCTGGTCCTCTACTTCTGAATGGCTGTAGTGTGAGGGTGGGGGAAGGTGACCTTTTGGAGCCCAGCCATCCTTCTCTCTAGAAAATACCCCACAGATGCAAAGGTACTCTGTAGTTAATCAGCAGTTCTCAGAGGTAGGAAGGAAAGATCTTAAACAGTTTCTTTTAACCCCCAAAGTACAGATACTAATGTGGGGCTGAAAAGGGATCAAGAGATAAGCAGAGAACTATTTGTTGTTCACGGCTTTCCAAAGGGATGTCAATATCAATGTTTTTGTAGAAAGGTTTACATTATGTCATGTCAATACGAGAGAAGTATACAATTAACATTTTTATTTAACCAGTGGACATGAGTCTGAGTGAACTCCGAGAGATGGTGATGAACAGGGAGGCCTGGCGTGCTGCAATTCATGGGGTCGCAAAGAGTCGGACACAACTGAGTGACTGAACTGAACTGAACATATACCCACATCCCTCAAAGAGCTTCTAAGAGTCAAGCCAGTGCTGGGCAAAGTTGTGGTTATCCGTCACTAGGTAAATTTCATAATTATTACTGAATTAGACATTGCTAACACATTGGGCCCACTGTTCTCATCCTGAGCTCAGTCCCTCCCTTTCCAGAAGTCCTAAAGCACCAGGAATACACCACCCACTGACACTGGATGACAAAGGTATCCTGTCTTGACAGTCTAGATTCTATGAAGAATGGATTTTTCCTTCCCTTGAAGGGATGGATAACAACTCCAATAAGAGCTGTTTTCTATATTTGTGTGGTGGTAAAGAACTCCACGGGTTTTGGAAGAGACATAAGTGAAGCGGTTTTGTTCCCTGGGTCGGGAAGACTCCTTGGAGAAGGGCATGGCAACCCACTCCAGTATTCATGCACAGAAGAGGCTGGTGGGCTAGTCCATGGGGTCACAAAGAGTCAGGCATGACTGAAGTGACTTAGCACACCTGCAGAGGCAGGCCCATGGTTGTTCCTACTCACAGACTCCTTTATTGAGCTGAATTACTGATACTTACTTATGTTGAACACAAAATAGTATTTAAGGTTACAGCCTATTTTATGGCTGCAAATAAACGAAGACTCAGAAAAGCTAAGTAACCTCAGTGCTGAGACACTATACAGGCCTTTGCTCCCCAAGCATTATTTCTCCCTAGGATCCCTGGATTTTGGATAATTTAGACAATGGCCCACTCCACAACCTAGGCCCCTGCTGGCTTGTCAGTTGTTTAATGTTTACGGGATTCCTGCTCCAGGATGTATCCTCACCTCTGTCTGCTCCATGCCCACCTGGGGGTCCAGCATTTGTCACCACTGCTGCCCCTCTTCTGGCCCAGAGCTCGGAGGTTCAAGTTCCATCCAGCAGTTCAAGCCCCACCCCTTCATCTCTCCTCTTGGCCTCCAAATTACTGGCACTTCAGAGAGAAATTTTCCCAGGAGGAAAGCCATCCTGGAAACTCGGTCTTCACAAGGGTGGAGGGGGCAGAGCACAAGGGTAGATGAGAGGATAGGTATTAGCATGACTGTCACATGTCCTACCAGAAGGCTCGAAGCCGAGGAACAAGGACTCGGTCACAGCCACAGCAGGGCTGAATGAGGGCAGGTGGCAACCATCAGGGAAGCATGATGCTGAGTCCACAGGCACTGGCCTGCAAGCTCTACTGTACCTGAAACGGCTCCTGTGAGCAAGCATCCTTCAGATAAACCACAAACCCAGCGCCCAAAGTTCAGCCTTGTCTGGCTTCCCTTTATGTTCCATGGCTTGTGCTTCTCACAGAGCAGTAAAATCAATAAAATCAGCAAGCTTCAGTGACTCTGGGCCCTCAGCTTACAGACATCTCAGCACTTGTGGGGCTGGATTATAAAATGCTGACATGCATGGCTGGGGAAAACTGCCAACCCATGAAGCAGCTGAATACCAGGTCCAGTGTTGGGAGCAGGAAGAAAGCCACATGGGGTCCTATCTCACGGCCATGCAGCAAAAGCATGGTCTCCCTCAGAACTCTCATTGCACTGTTGTTCTGCCTTTTTGGTTCTTTCTGTCATTATTCTTGGCACTGCAACTCAAGCTGACCTTTTTCCGATCCATCATCATCTCTGGCCTTCCAGGGCTGGGCCACAGACATGTTCTTTTGGACTGAGCTCCGGGAATAACTCAGATTTTGTACAGGGGCTCATATGCAAAATATTAAGTTATGGCAGAATTTTTCTGCAAATATTTATTCTGCTTTGATACCGTAGTGGTTGGACTTTTCCCTCAAGCCTCTCACTTGTGCCATAATTATGTAAAAACACACTATGCCATTCACGTTCATTTAGGAAAATTAATGAAAAGAATTAAGACAGTTACAATGGGTCTTATTCTCTGTGCCAAACACAGTGACATCACAGTCAGGATGCTGAGGCGTTTACACCCCTGAACCTGACACTAGAAACATAAACTCCAAGTAAACCTGCAGTCTTTGCATAAACAGACTTGAAGACTTGGAGGCAGTCTGCACGTTATGAAAGGGAACAATATAAAAATGTTACAAACATGTCTTGGGAGAAGTTGAGTTATATAAGCCCTGATTCTGCTGACTGAAGCGATATTTGCTCCATTTTCCAAATTTACCATGAGAAAATGAACAGCATACTGCCGACTAATTGTTTCAATCCCTTCCTTTATGAAGCAAAAATGGAAAGAAAAACGATCCCCAGAGAAGGAGCTATTTCCATTGTGTCCGTGCATCAGTAAGCCTACTGAGACTTGCTGGAGTTGGCCAGGGACACGGTGGCTGGGTTCTCTGTCCCCTTCTGTCATCAAACAATTACATCCACTGCTCTGACCTCTCCACGAAACAGTAAGATGACTAGCTTGACACCTTAGACATCTGCAAGGTACCAGAACATTTTCCTTTTATTCCTAAATATGAAAACTGTAATATATGGAGTACAGAAGTATTTCTAGTGCTTTTAGAGACAACTCACTCAAATGGGCTTCCCAGGTAGTGCTAGTGGTAAAGAACCTGCCTGCTAATGCAGGAGACATAAGAGATGTGGGTTTGATCCCTGGGTCGGGAAGATCCCCCAGAGGAGGAAATGGCAACCCACTCCAGAATTCCATGGACAGAGGAGCCTGGTGGGCTCCATGGGGTCACAGTCCATGGGGTCACAAAGAGTCAGACACAACTGAAGCAACTACCACATATGGCACACACTCACATTAGTTGTCTGGAAGGCAAGTGATTAACAGTGCTTTGAAAAATTAAAAGAAAAAACAAAAAATTCTCCCTGTGGATCTGCTCACACCACCCTCTTTCTAATCAAAAATCCAAATCGTACAGATGGCATTACAGGGTGACCAGTATTTGAGTGACAGAGGTTTTTAAGGGAGTGATTTCCATGCGGCTTTTGGAAATGACTCCCGACTGCCTAGATATCTGTAGAATTTGTTGGAAAAATAAGGTAATATGGGTCAACTCTAGAGATGTTCTGTGACTTGTAAGTTCTGTGGAGGGGGGAGGGGTGGTCCAGAAGCAAACTAATTGATGGCAAAGATGTGAAGAGTCCTGCTCCTAATTCACTGACAATTAGATTCAGCTCCTTGAGCTCTGTGGTAAAGAAGTTCTGTTTGTACAGCGTAGCACAGGGAACTGTATTCAATAACTTGCAACAACCTATAATGGAAGAGAATCTGAAAAAAATATATGTATAACTGAATCACTTTGATGTACACCTGAAACTAACACAACACCATAAATCAATGATATACTTTGCTTAAAACAGGAAAGAAAGAAATTCTGTCTGTCAGTAAATGTGCAGAAACTTGGATTTTATTGGGATATTCTGCTCTGTATAAAAGAGGCTGTTCAATTAGCGCACTGTGTATTTAGACTCACTAATCTAAATAGTAAGTCTAAATCATGCGCTTGTAGTGTGCTTCCTAAAGCTGTGTCTAAACCCGCACCACACTTTGAAATGGATGCAACGAAAAGTCACAGCACTGCTGTGCCCTGTGCCTGTCACTGTGGACTGGTGGCATGCCTGTGGCATGGGCCGCCTGGAAAGAAGGGTGTGGGGGCTGCAGCCCTGTTACTCTGGCTCTCAGCAGCAGGATCCATCCTGTCCGTCTGGGGTGCACCTTGTGACCTGTGGACCGCCCTTGCTTTCCCACACAATGCTTCCTTGCAGAAGAAAAGGTTGCAGATTACCCATGGCTACAGCACAGGATATGAAGAACAAAGGGAGTTTTTGAAATCTGCCTCATTCTGTTAGACAGTTTGGGGAACACAAGTTAAGGAATTAAAATACAGCTGGACAAATTTATCTTTACATTCCCACTTTAAAACTATCTACTCAGCACAGCATCAGTGCCAACACGTGTTAATAAGTCAATATTTAAATATCCCCTTCTGTTTTGATAGGAATAGGATGACACAAATATAGAAGCCAATAGGGGAAAAAAAAAAAACAAACCAATTTCAAGTCTCAAACTAGGTAAGAGGAAATTTAACATCAATTTTTGAGATCTGGTAATAAGATGCAACTTGTAGAGACATATGCTGTTTTTAATTATTGTTTCTTACTTAGAGAAACAATATTTTAATACAGTTGAAGTTACAATATCCTGTAGGGATTATCTAAACAAAGGAGATGTTTTTCTAGAATATCTCTAGTACCAGTATTTGAAACCCAAGACTTGAATTACAGCAGTTTCAGCAAAGGGAAGACATTAGCTATTTCAATCTCATTCTGTTTAGCTGAATATTCATAAAACATTTAGAGGATAAAATCTTTACTGAAAAGTATGTGAAGATGGCATCTTAAAGCAGAAGATAAAGTGCTTACGCTATGTTTTCATATATGTACAAGGTTATACTAAATATTTAAGATCATTAAAAAAATTATAGGGCTATCAAGCTTCTTATTAATGAATTAAAGAGAAGATGAGAACATGCTTTCAAATTTGTAATATTTTCTTATAGTATTAATTCCTTTTAAAATGTGCTCATTATAAGTGAGATGGCATGATAATACCACCACAGCACACTTCTCCAAGAATCCCAAAGGAATTGCATGAAGCTGGTTTCTTCTTAGCGAGTGGTACACTGTTAATAAATATGTCAGTTTCACTCTGCTTGGAGTTCCTTCTTTCTAACCATGAATACCTTCTTTACCACATGGTCATATTAAATACATTTGTCTTTATTCACACCCTCCACCTTAGGGTGAGGAAAAGAAGGCTTACTAATCAAAGCCAGACAGAACTAAAGATAAGTTTTTAAAATGAAATGGGCTTATCTGAAATTGTTCAACATTGTGTCTCTAAAAGTAATGGATTCATTTTGATAATTATGGCATGTTATTACATTTGATCAAATGATATCAACACATAATTTTCCTTTATTTAAAAAAATACAGTAAATTAAAAAATACAGTGAATAAAAGCACCAAGTGAAAAGATATATGGTGAATGCCTAATAATTTAATGCTATAAGACCCATCTTTTATTGATTATGTTTTGTGCAATAGCACAAAATACACTTCAGTGCATTCTGTACCCTTACCGCATGATACTATACACAGAAAGCTTTGGCCCAAATATAATAGCTTCATTTATAGTTCAGCTAATATAAGAAGATATGGCATTTTACAAATCTGCAGAGAAATCAGTGAAAATGTTCAGTTCAGTTCAGTTGCTCAGTCGTGTCCGACTCTTTGCGACCCCATGAATCGCAGCACCTCAGGTCTCCCTGTTCATCACCATTTCCTGGAGTTTGCCCAAATGTTATGTTATATGCCTTCAAATACAAAATAGGGTAGTGCATCAATGTTTCATAATATGTCAAATTGTATTACATAGTTTTTCATTAAATATCATATTTTTAATTGTATCATGTAATTTAAAATCAAGTAGCAAGATAAAACAGTAAAGGCTGACAATGTACAAAATAATAATTCAGAGCCTTGAAAAAAAGAAAACTCAGCACATGTCTAATATAAATGTCATTCTTTTGACTGTCAGGACTACTCTTAAGAATAAGCCTTTGATTTACTGCTGAACTGATTTCTCAGTTTTCAATGGGTTTGCCTATCATTTTGCAAACGTAATTTGTCATTGGCCACAGTGTTCTTTGTAATTCCTGTTGCCTTTCTTTTAGATCTATTATTCCTGCTGAGAGTATCTACCAAAGAAGAATTTTTCATAGTGACACCAACTCTAGTCTTGCTGTGAATAATCACATTCTCATAAAAATCATTCTTTTTATTGCAAACTTTCTGCCAGAAGCACGGAAACATACTCAAACCAGGAAACCTTTTATCCTTTTTTGCAATCACTTTCTTTTAACTGTCACTGCCATTTGAAGAAAATTAATCACATACTAATTCATTCACCAAGCATTTAACTAGAAGTTTTCATTTACCTGGACTATTTCTGTTTTGATCATACATAAACCAATGAACTAAAGCTGTGATATTAAACAGGTCATATTTTAAGAGAGCTCTTTTTTTTTTTTAATCTCTGAAACAATATTTCACTCAGTGTTTGCAACAAACAGAAGTTCTGGTTTATTATCATTCCATGTCTATTGATTCATTTTCATTGACCTTCAAGCGATTTGTCTATAATCTTTAAAGGCATATCTCAATGTAATTGGTTTTTGAAGTGACTTCTTTTTTGCAGGGGTGGGAAGTAAAATTTGAAAGTTTAAAAGAGACCAATTTGTCAATTTTAGTTAACATATACAGCGAGATGACTTTATACTGGTAAAAGAGACTCAATTTTTGTATCAAAGAATGTGTAGCTCAGAATAACACCCTCAGTTCATAAGTGAATAAAAATTTTCCATGCTGCCATATAATTATTGCTGACTCCCGAGAGAAAAGTTGGCAGAACCGGACGCAGGCACTTAAAAAAATAGGTTCCCCATGAGCTGAAGGAAGGTTCCATCATCACCTTCCCTCACTGTCAGCCCCTTCCTGGGGAGTGAGGACCTCTCAGGAGGCACTTTCTTACTCAAAAAGCTCTCTCTTCTCTTCTAAGTATCAGGGGGTCTGAAATTCCACCCCTTGAAATCTTCCCTTTTCAATCTTCTTTTATAAGACAAAGACTTCCGGTAAGGGTAAACGACTTAAGCTCCATTACTTTTGTGTGAACTGTCTTATCTGGTAAATTTCCTCCTGCATGGGGGTGCAGGGGGCTCTAGTGTGCCCCAAACCAATGCGTGTCAATAGCAGAGGGAAAAGGAGTTGGGGGCTGAAAACTAAGGAAAACTTTTGTTCATACTCACAGTCTTACTTCCTATAAAACCACCCCCTTTTCCTATGATTAAACATTTCAAGCCACAAAGAATATCTTTCGGTTGTTTGTATAGTATTCAGGAAAGTATTATACAGCATTAATATGGTCTATGTTATATATTACAGGACACACATTCTGGATTCTTTCATTTTGTTATGTACCCAACTAATAATGACTGACCACCTATACCAGGCACTAAGTACACAAAAATAAATGAAATGCAGATATAGCCAGAATGGCTTCATAAACATGGGAAGGGCTGGAGAGAGAGGGTACAAGTGAGTGCCACTAGAGTTTTCTCTCAGGGAAGGAACTAGAATTCTAACAAAGCTATGAGAATGGAACATGGGATTCACCATGCTTCTAGCCCTTTTCCTTTCAGTCCAGCCTGTACATCAAATCACCGTCAGATACAGTTCTCTCAGAGTAGGTTTTGTTCACCCCCACCCCGAAATACAATTTCCACTCTAGAGGGTTAGCTTCTTAGGCAGGTAATATACTTCACTTCTCTTTCTGTATCTGCCTTTTAACCAGAAGGTGATCAATAGATGCTTGCGTGTATGCTGAGTGAGGAGAAGGCAATGGCACCCCACTCCAGTACTCTTGCCTGGAAAATCCCATGGACAGAGGAGCCTGGTGGGCTGCTGCTCATGGGGTCGCTGAGAGTTGGACACAACTCAGTGACTTCCTTTTCACTTTTCACTTTCATGCATTGGAGAAGGAAATGGCAACCCACTCCAGTGTTCTTGCCTGGAGAATCCCAGGGATGGCTGAGCCTGGTAGGCTGCCGTCTATGGGGTCACACAGAGTCAGACACGACTGAGGTGACTTAGCAGCAGCAGCAGCAGTGCTGAGTGGCTTCAGTTGTGTCCAACTCTTTGTGACCCTATGGACTATAGCTTACCAGGCTCCTCTGTCCAGGGGATCCTCCAGGCAACAATACTAGAGTGAGTTGCCATGCCCTCCTCCAGGAGATCTTCCCAACCCAGGGATTAAACTTGTGTCTCTGAAGTCTCCTGCATTGGCAGGTGGGTTCTTTACCACCAGTGCTGCCTGGGAAGCCCTAATAGATGCTTAGGAAAAATTAAATTAGAAACACCAAATATATGCCAATGCAAATGGGCATTCGAGGGCTTTTCTATTGAGCCTTAACCTTGCCCATCCAATGCCACGTCTCTCTCCTTCATGGCCCATCTGAAGGGGTCACATGCTCCTGGCAGGCCAGTCTCAGCCTGGTCTCCACGTCCCTCTTTCACTGGATAACGGCTGTGTCTATTGCTTGCTGGAATGCCTTGTCTCACCTCTCTCACCTGTCAAGACAAGGTTCCTTTTCTTTGTCAGCCCTGACGAATGCTCTGGAGCTCACTGAATAACAGAAGCAACAATCATTAAGAGCTACTTACTATGTGTCTGGTCCCTATACTGCAAGCCTATCCCTTTTCCTAGGGATCTTCCCAGCTCAGGAATTGAACCAGGGTCTCTTGCATTGCAGGCAGATTCTTTACCAGGGAAGCCCATGTTACTTCCAACCCTCTCTTTAACTCTACATTTGATGGATAAGGAAATGAAGGCTTACAGAGATCACTTCTGTGTATCCCAGCAGGCAGTAAATTCTTGGAAGGAAGAGATAACTTTTTATCGGTCTTTTTTCTCTCTTTTTTCTAAGTTGGACCTTATTTCTGCCTATTCCTTTCCTATGTGGACCAAGCACATGGATGATACTGAAGGAAACCATCCAGATTATTTGACAGAATATGAAAGAATGGGTCAACTCAACTGGAAATTCATTGCTAATATTTTTACACTTCGTCATTGCAGTGTTAAAAAGTTAGTAGTTTTAGGAAAATACATTTATTATCTTGTTTGATTGTGAAATGATACATATGTACAGCATTCATGAAAAACAGNGATTCCAGCTTGTGTTTCTTCCAGTCCAGCATTTCTCATAATGTACTCTGCATATAAGTTAAATAAGCAGGGTGACAATATACAGCCTTGACATACTCCTTTTCCGATTTGGAACCAGTCTGTTGTTCCATGTCCAGTTCTAACTGTTGCTTCCTGACCTGCATACAGATTTCTCAAGAGACAGGTTAGGTGGTCTGGTATTCTCATCTCTTTCAGAATTTTCCACAGTGTATTGTGATCCACATAGTCAAAGGCTTTGGCATAGTCAGTAAAGCAGAAATAGATGTTTTTCTGGAACTCTCTTGCTTTTTCCATGATCCAGCAAATGTTGGCAATTTGATCTCTGATTCCTCTGCCTTTTCTAAAACCAGCTTGAATATTAGGGAGTTCACGGTTCACATATTGCTGAAGCCTGGCTTGGAGAATTTTGAGCCTTACTTTACTAGCATGTGAGATGAGTGCAACTGTGTGGTACTTTGAGCATTCTTTTGCATTTTCTTTCTTTGAAATTGGAAAGAAAACTGACCATTTCCAGTCCTGTGGCCACTGCTGTGTTTTCCAAATTTGCTGGCATATTGAGTGCAGCACTTTTACACCATCATCTTTCAGGACTTGAAACAGCTCAGCTGGAATTCCATAACCTCCATTAGCTTTGTTCATAGTGCTGGTTTCTAAGGCCCACTTGATGTCACATTCCAAGATGTCTGGCTCTAGATTAGTGATCACGCCATCGTGATTATCCGGGTCATGAAGATCTTTTTTTGTACAGTTCTTCCGTGTATTCTTGCCACTTCTTCTTAATATCTTCCTCTCCTGTTAGGTCCATACCATTTCTGTCCTTTATCAAGCCCATCTTTGCATGAAATGTTCCCTTGGTATCTCTAATTTTCTTGAAGAGATCTCTAGTCTTTCCCATTCTGTTCTTTTCCTCTATTTCTTTGCATTGATCCCTGAAGAAGCCTTTCTTATTTCTTCTTGCTAATCTTTGGAACTGTGCATTCAGATGCGTATATCTTTCCTTTTCTACTTTGTTTTTCACCTCTCTTCTTTTCACAGCTATTTGTAAGTTCTCTCCAGACAGCCATTTTGCTTTTTTGCATTACTTTCCCATGGGGATGGTCTTGATCCCTGTCGCCTGTATAATGTCATGAACCTCATTCCATAGTTCATCAGGCACTCTATCTATCAGATCTAGGCCCTTAAATCTATTTCTCACTTCCACTGTATAATCATAAGGGATTTGATTTAGATCATACCTGAATGGTCTAGTGGTTTTCCCTACTTTCTTCAATTTAAGTCTGAATTTGGTAATAAGGAGTTCATTATCTGAGCCACAGTCAGCTCCTGGTGTTGTTTCTGCTGACTGTATAGAGCTTCTCCATCTTTGGCTGTGTATAATAGAATCAATCTGATTTCAGATTTGACCATCTGGTGATGTCCATGTGTAGTGTCTNACTTCCACTGTATAATCATAAGGGATTTGATTTAGGTCATACCTGAGTGGTCTAGCGGTTTTCCCTACTTTCTTCAATTTGAGTCTGAATTTGGTAATAAGGAGTTCATGATCTGAGCCACAGTCAGCTCCTGGTCTTGTTTTTGTTGACAGTATAGAGCTTCTCCATCTTTGGCTGCATAGAATATAATCAATCTGATTTCAGTGTTGACCATCTGGTGATGTCCATGTGTAGAGTCTTCTCTTGTGTTGTTGGAAGAGGGTGTTTGTTATGACCAGTGCATGTTCTTGGCAAAACTCTCTTAGTCTTTGCCCTGCTTCATTCCGTATTCCAAGGCCAAATTTGTCTGAGGTAAAAATTTGATACTGAGGTAGGAAATCCCTTCTCCCATCTTAGCTTTACTATTACCTAATCAAGATGTGAAGAGCCGATTCATTGGAAAAGACTCTGATGCTAGGAAAGATTGAGGGCAGGAGGAGAAGGGGGCAAGAGAGGATGAGATGGCTGGATGGCGTTATCAACTCAATGGACATGAGTTTGAGCAAGTGCCAGGAGATAGTGAAGGACAGGGAAGGCTGGCGTGCTGCAGTGCATGGGGTCGCCGAGTCAGACATGACTGAGTGAACCACCACCACCACACCAAGTGGCTTTGGGCAAAAATCACTTCATTTCAATTGCCTACATGTGTACCCTGGAGATAAGAAGACTGTGTTTCCAGTGCTGATAAAGGTGGGGTCAACGCTCTGTACTGATGTGAGAAGAGTTTCCCTTTAGCCAGCTTCTCCCTCTACGTCACTCTGCACACGGCAAGGCTCTGCTCTATGACATAGATACCACTAGCAAGGCCAAGTCAGCCTTCAAAACATGAGGCAAGAGGAGGACAAGAAAAGGCAATCAGCACAACCCAAGAAACACATTTCTTTTGGCCAAGAAGCCAGCATCCTTGTTTTCTATGAAGGGACAGCACAGGGTGAGGGGAGCCAGACACAAGAGCTATTTAACTGCCCCAAAGAAACCTTCCCTCTTGGGACTGGGGGTGGGCGAACAACATAGAGGAGGAAAGAACAAAAGGAGTGCGCTGTGATGTGCCTGGAACCATCAGCATTTGCAAACTGAACAGCAGAATTTCTGTTGTTTTTCCGGTGTGATTTCTGTTGGAATTCTACATGGGAATTTTGGGAGCAAACCACTTATTATTTCAAAAATTTCATTCCCTATCTACTCCCTAAACCCACCCCCTCTTCTTTCTCCATGGCCCTACTCCAATTTTTGCATCAAAGATACTCAGGAAAGAACAGCAGACTGGACTTCCTTAGTGCCTCCTGTGTGTCAGAACTAGTTCTATGCACCTAACAGGTGTTTGAGGGGGACTTCCCTAGCGGTCGGGTGGTTAAGACTCAGCACTTCCACTCCACTGCAGGGGGCACGTGTGGATGGGGAGCTGAGACACCACATGCTGCGTGGTCCAGTCAAGAAAAAAAATTTTTTAATAGGTATTTATGTACTGAATCTTCATACTGACCCTAGGATACTATCATTATCCAATTTTAAAGACAAGAAATTGAGGCACAAAAGGGTCCCTCAAAAATGAATGGATACTTGAGTTCAACCTCCAGTACCCTAGAATCGTAAGATGTACTGTGCTATGCTTAGTCACTCAGTCGTGTCCAGCTCTCTGCGACCCCAGGGACTGCAACCTGCCAGGCTCCTCTGTCCATGGGATTCTCCAGGCAAGAATACCGGAGTGGGTTGCCATGCCCTTCTTCAGGGGATTTTCCTGACCCAAGGATCGAACCCAGGTGTCCTGCATTGCAGGCAATTTTTACCATCTGAGCCATCAGGGAAGCCCATAGTTGTAAGATAACACGCTGCATAAATGCAGGGCTTTGAGTCAAGTTGGAATAGTTGATTATAATTATTCAACAATTTTCTAATCATAAGAAATAGTAACGACAGAAAAGAAAAATATACAGAGAATTTATAGTTTAGTTTATGGTATTGTTATGCCCACTGGTGGTAGCTTAGTTGCCAAGTTGTACCTGACTCTTGTGAGCTCATGGACGGTAGCCTGTCAGGTTCCTCTGTACATGGAATTTGCCAGGCGAGAATACTGGAGTGGGTTACCATTTCCTTCTCCAGGGGATCTTCCTGATCCAGGGATCAAACCCAGATCTTCTGCATTGGAGGCAGATTCTTTACTGACTGAGCCATCAGGGAAGCCCACTATCCAGAGATAAATCCTTTATTGTAGAATTTATTTATTTTGGGTAATGTTTTTAATGTGAAAATCTTTATCTTCTTTTAGATGTATAGACATTAAAAAAAAACAAACAAACTGGAACTACACTGAATATCATTTTATATCATATCTCTTGCACCTCCACTGTATTTTGCCACATTTTGAAAATATGACTTACAAAAAGAATAATATCAAAATTTAATCTCTTGGACAATTTCAATTATTTTTAGGATTTGTGACTAGACATTTACTTTTAAAAAGTTAATGTCTGCAAATTATTAAAAATACTGCTCACTGTAGACTATTACTTTCAAAATTTTAGAAAAAAATTAAAAAGACATAGGAGAGCCTTCTACCTACCAAATCTGGTGCTTAAGCTTCCAGTGGACGAGTCATGGTCCCTGCCTTCAAGGGACTGATGAGGGAGGATAGAAAGGGATAGACAGAAAATCATGAGCTATGAGGGAGATATTTTCATAATGAGAACAGCCTCTTCTTCCAGCATCTGTACCTGGCGACTCTTCCTTCCTTCTTACTGAAGTCCAGCTCTGTCACTGGTGTTCTGAACAATCCTCTTGCTACCCAAGGACTTGACTTTCCGCTGCTTCCTCTCCTTTCCAGATAATTTCTCATTTCTACTGGATCATTTCAAATGACACTCAAACACATCTAACCTCCCCACACCATGATCCTATGATCCTCTCTACATATAGCCCAACTTTTTGCATCTTGTCCTTGTGGAAACTCCAATCAATCTTTCCTGTTTTCATTTCCTCAACTCTCCTTTTATCTTCAACCCACTTCACTGGGCTTACATGTTCTGCTTAATGAAATGGTGCCTATCACCGTCATTACCAAACTACATCCTGGGCAGATCCAACAGTCACTCGACACAGTAGTGAACACCCCTCATTCCTGAAATACTATTCTCTAAGTCTTTGTGATGCCTCGTACTTTTCCACCCACCTCACTCCTTACCACTTTCTCTTGCAAGTTCTTCTTCCTTGGTCCTATTTCTAATTGTCTGAGTGTCTAATGCCCAATCCTACACCCTCTTACTCTTTCCCCTTTGAGATGATATATCATCTTATGCCTTTCTAACTCCCACAGCTACACCTTCACCTCTGCTTCTCTCCTCTGAGATCCAAACCTAAATGTTCATAACCTCTTGATCTGGATGTTGAATGGCATTTTAAACTTAATCTGCTCATTTCAGAAGAGTTGAGGACAGCTCTTTCCCCAATCTCACTACTACTCCAAACTCACCCTTCCTCATCTCAGGTAAGGTGACCATCCATCTAGATACTCAGGTCAACAGCTAGTGGCCATCCTTAACTCTACTTTCTCTCTCCTCCCACATCTTGTCTATTAGCAGATCCTGCCAGGGCTTTCCCCAAATTATATGTCCATCTTTTAACTTTTCATCATGTCTGGAACTGCTACAGTCTCAGCCAAAAGCAACTGTCTCTTAACTGGTCTCAATGATTCTAGTTCCTTATATGATAAACAGATCAGTCATTTAAAAGTGTAAACACAAGTCTATTATATTCATGCTAAAAACTCTAATGGCTTCCCATTGCAATTAGAAATAAATCCAACTTTCTTTACTACAATCTACAAAGCCCTTTTTGATCCGGATCCTATAATTTTCCCCCATTTACTCTGCTCCAACCACATGGATGACCTTGTTTATTTCTTGAAAAAGCAAAATGTATTCCCACCTCAGGGCCTTTGCACAGGTCATTCCCTTTCCAGAATGCCTTACTGCTGTTCCAGGTGCTTCTTTCCACCTTCCTGGTTTCTTTACAAATGTTCTCTCTTCAAAGACACCTCTTCCCAAACATCTCAGCTAAAGATATCCCAGTCTGCAACATCCCTTATCCAATTACTCTTCTGATTTTCTTCCTACACATATCTCTACCTGAATTTATTTTATTTACAATAAAAATGTTTATTTTCTACTTGCCCTCCAGAGTGCACGCTCCATGAGGGTAGTAACCTTGATTGAATCATTTCTTCATCCTCAGCATCTACAACTGTGCTTGGCACCTAACAATTAATAAATATATATTGGCTAGTAAATGAAGTGTCTCAGTTTTGGAGCATCACAGAGAAACAGCATTTATAACCTCCATAAAACATCCAAACTGGCAACATTTTAATGTATTTAACTCTGGTTACTGTATAATAAGTCAGAAGTGCTAAAATCATAATCATACAGTATAGTATGATTTATTTTGCTGACTGTTCATTTTAAAACTTAAAGTTACATGCTGCTGCTCAGTCGCTCAGTTGTGTCCAACTCTTTGTGATCCCATGGACTATAGCTCACCAGGCTCCTCTGTCCACAGGATTTCCAGGCAAGAACACCGGAGTGGCTTGCCACGCCCTTCTCCAGCGGATCTTCCCAACCCAGGGATCGAGCCTGTGTCTCCTGTGTTTCATAATAGCAGTTTTTTTAATTTCCCTCCAATTTCTTCAATATTCCATACTTTAAGAAAAATTAATAAACTTAATTTTTTAAAAAATATTAGGTTTACAGCAAAACTGACCAGAAAATAACAGTCTCCGTATAATCCTTGCCCCCACACACGCATAACGTCCCCTACTGTTGACATCTCACACCAGAGTGGTACACTTGTTACAATCAATGAACCTATATTGACACATCTTCACCACCTGAAGCCCCCAGTTTACATTAGTCTTCAGCTTTGGTGTAGTACATACTATGGGTTTATACCCACCACTGCAGAATCGTACTGAATAGTTTCACTGCCCTAAAAATCTTCTGTGCTCCACCTAATTCATCTCTCTTTACCCCCACTCCCTGGCAACTAGCTGAGCCACAGTTTTGCCTTTTCCAGAATGTCAAATAGTTGGACTCATTCAGTATGTAGCCTTTCCAGATAATTTGCCATACATTTTAAAATCAAGGCTACACTGTACTGTACAGTCTATTTTTAAAACTTGGAATTGACCATGAATATTTTCCCTATATTTAATAAGCAGTTTTAAAACAATTTTCAATGAGGATGTATCATTAACCACTATTCATCTATTTTACAATTTTAAAAATATATTTTAAAATATATTTCTATATTTTATTGGTTTAAAAAAAGAAAACTACTATGTGAGAGATACAGCGTGGGGTTGAGTGGATTTCTAGAAAGCACTGAACCTGAGTTAGAATCTGCCACTCAGTAGCTGTGTGGCCTTACACAAGTTTTGTTTTAGCCACTCTAAGCTTCTCTTGGATATTCTGTAAAAAGGAGATAATACCAGTGCTCCTGTCCTAGAAATATAAGGGTATTAAGTGGAATAATGTATGTAAATCACATAGGACAAGTGTTCAGCAAATGTTTATTATTCTATCAATTCTCTGCCTATAACTGTTTTCTTAGAATAGAATTTAAAAGTGAAAACTACTGAGTAAAAGGATCAGTACATTAAGGTTCTGATGTATTATTATCAAGCCACCTTTCTGAAAACTGTACTAATTTATACCCTTATCAGTAACATAATAGTTCATCTCACTGCCCTCTAGACTATATTACTGATTTTAAATCTTTGCTAATTTGGTGGGCAAGAGGCTGAACACTCACTCTGACATTTTTGATTACTAAAGGTGAAATCCAACATTTGTCTTTTCTTTATATGTATTGAAAAATTCAAATGCTTTTCTCTTGTGAATTATCTGTTTACGTCCTTGGCTAATTTCTTTAGGTTTTCCTTAGTGCACTGCAATAATACTTTTCACTGGTTAAAAATAATTTTGTCTTTTAATATTATCTATAGTTTTCAAAAAATAGTGCTTGTTTTCTTCCCTGACTACAAAAGAAATAAGTATACGTTATAGAGAGTTTGAAATACACATAAAAGTATAAGTAAGAAAATAATAAAACCTCTAACTGCAGATAAAAATACTGCTAAAATTCTACAGAACATCTTTCAATCTATTTTTGTTCCTTCATTAATTCTAGGTGAACTATACTTTTCTATTAAAAAAAATCAACTTGCAAATTAGCTTACAGCTCTTCCACTTTTAGAAGCATAAACAGGACAAAATACTTCACTGCAGATCAAAAGTAATTAGCACTGGCATTCCTTCCTTGGAAAGAAGATTCTTATCCTAGCTAAAAATCAATTTCTTAACAAGATATCAAAACAATTAACACACAATAACCTAAATTTTAAAGTTATCCAAGTTTATAGTAGTTATTCTAATTTATCCTAAGGTTAAATTATAATGAAGCCAAGAGGCAAGTTAATTTCTTTCCTTTTTAAGGAAATTTATTGCAGCTTACTTCCTTTCAAGTGTGGCATTACTTAAGAGGCTGTCCATGGTGCCCTTCCTTGGTCTTTGAGTTATCAAACACAGGTCTACTGAGATCTGAACCTTAGTCCCAGGCCTTTTCTTAATAAAAAATTATGAAAACGAGGAGCTATAAGAGTAAATGCTTTGAAAATCAGACCTGGGACAGGAGTCCACACGTCAAAGGCCCAAGAAAGGACTGTGGCATTCACACTGCAGAGCTCAACACCAAAGAGTCCTCTGGGCCGTCTCAACGATCCAACATACTAGGAGCGCGAGGGAGAAAGCCGCAGCACAGCTCCTTGACGAGGAGAACACGGTGTGCACAGCCCCGAAGACAAGAGGTGGGGTCCTTCTGAAATGGAGCAAGACCCTATGGTCCTCGCGCCCCCTGTCCTCTGCCTGCCTTTTCGCCTGGGGAAAAACTAGCTAAAGAGTAAGTTTAATCAGAGAAGTGAGAAGGCGCAAAAATGAAGGGAAATAGTCTAAGGAGTCTAAATAATAATAATGTACTCATTAAGCATAGTCAAGGACCTTTGGTTCCTTCTCAAGGGCTAAGATATCCTGTAAGCTGTCTTAGAGATACTGAAACTCCCACCAGGTGGAAGAAGTTAACTACTTGTGACCAGACTGTAGCCACGACATGAGCTGCCACAACTCTGAGAACCAGCCTCAAAGAAATGGAAACAAACTGACCCTGGAACTGAAGATTAACTGTATCTAAAACCATCAAGATGAAGTGGATCAGTCAACCGATGACCAGTTTCAAGAAGACTGTCAAAAGTGACTGTGCTGTTTCTACATGTAGCCCCCTCCGTCAGCCTATAAAAGTTCTTGGCCCCTGATTGTCCGTGGAGAGAAGTCAGCCTATGGACACGCGTCCACCCTTCCCTCAGTTATCAGCACTGAAATTACAGCAAGCTTTCCTTTTGACCAACCTGGCCTCTTTATTGGCTTCTGAGCAATGAGCAGCCAGACCCCACTTTCTGTTACATTTCTGCTTCCCCACCTCGACCCCTGGAGCTGAGAGAAAGCGTCTCAGAGGCTACCATGTTGATACAAAATCAGTTAGGATGGCAACCGTAATGTCAGTGAGATGATACTACTTAACATCAGACAGAAAGAGAAAATTCAACATAAACTTGTGCTTTACTTTTCTTTAGACTTATATCCATCTTGATCAAATATCTTCCTGTAACTGTGGAGAAATCCAGTAGGAGAACCAATAAAAGGCAAGTTAAACTGAAATGTTATCATATTTGAAAGGCCCATCACCTTTCAATAAATAACCAACAGAAAGAGCTCTTTCTCCATTCAGTCAGAAAGAGACAGGCTTTACTCAAGAAGCTGGAAAAAAAATCCTCCAATTTCATACTGTCATTCATAAAAAATGACTTTCCATAATAAGCATCATATGATTGCACGCGGAGACCTTTGGTAAAATGAATCAGAGGGCATTAGACGTGGACATAGGAAAGCCAGGAGTGCGTGGAACTCAAGTTTATACCCTTCTCTGGCAGGGTGGGGGGCTAGAATAGTATTTTCTTTGATAATTGTGTATCTCTGTCACTCATGTTCCTTCACATGTCAAGTATTTTTAATGGCTCAAAAAACCAAGATTTCTCTTTAATTTTTTCCTTAAGTGTCAAAAGAATTAATTTAAATTGTGATTGCTTTTATTAAAAATTATCAGTAAGTGAGACGACAAGATTTTTAAAACTAAAAACGGGTCACTTTTTAACGCCTTAAAGTACAATGAAGATATCTGTAAATTACTTTAAAATCATATCTAAATTTTCCCAAGTGATATTCTAATAAACATTTTAAGCAATGATTTTGATAACATTAACAACTGTCACTGGAAGCTCCTCACAGTGTATTTCTTTATTCAGCATCTTTTATAAGTCACAGCTGCAAACTAACCAAATTATACAGACAGGCTGGAAAAAGTCAAAATTTTAAAAGAAAGTGAGGCTACGGTCAACAATCAGAGTTCAGAAATCACACGTCAAGCTAACCAACAAACTATTAATTTCCTTACTTGTACTCTAGATCTTCAAAAGCAAAAAACATGTAATTAAAATATATTAAAATATTAATACTCCTTACCACAGTGCACTGCTAGCTGGAGTGTGAAATCAGGCATTACCACATCATTTTTGCCTGATGAGATAATTTTGGTTTTCTAAAGAGTTTTAAATTAATACATTTATTTTTGCCAGGAAATAATTTCACTCTCTAGTTTGAAAGAAACTAATATTTGTAGTAACCATTCTCAGCTTTGTTGAATTACAAAAATATAAAATGAAAGATTGAAATAAGTTTAAGAACCAATTAATTTTTTAAACATTGTTCAAATCTAGAGCAATGGCTAAGTGAATCCTTCGTTTATACTTTTGCTGACACCTTTATATTATTCTTAGGTAAAATAATGTAAAGTCAACTTTGGTAAAGTTAACAAGCTTAAATAATTTTTCACTATTGATTTTTATATGTGGTTGAATTAGTCCTTTATCCTGTTTTCTACTTGACTTATAAGAAAGAGTCCTCAAGAATAAAATCTGGTATTTCACTATCTTTATGGATCCTTAGCCCTTCTTTTTTAAAATTTAGGCTTACGAAAAACCTACATCCATCACAAACCTAAACTAGGACTTTCAATATTTACTTTTATTTCAGACCTTCTCTGTATAGTTCAGTGTGAATAATGTTAATAAACAAATAAAAATCTGACTATTACATCCAAACTGAGTTTGGAAGCTTCTCTGTCTTTATATTACACCAAGTTATTACTTTGCCTAACTTCTCACTTTTCACCACATCGTTCTGGCATTGCAGAGACTAGCTTTGGCATTTTTAAGAAGGTAGAGTTTAAAACAATAGAAAATTACAGCTAATTTCTTCTTGATGGACGCTATTAACATCTATTAAAATCAGTAAGAGTAACGAGGCTGAATCCAAGACAAAATATCAATCTAGTCTGTATCATTGGAAACAAAAGGAAACTTAAGAAAGGAATTTTAATGCATTAGTAAAATATAGAATTTTTTGGTGCTGTTCTCTTATGAAGGGAATCACAACCAAAAATCAGAAACAGCTTTTGAAAATAAGTATGATTATTAAGCTTTTCTAAAGCAATTAGGAAATTGTCACTCCCCTTGGAATATTTCTACCTTAAAAATAGTAAGGCCTTACATATAATTTCCTTAAGGAAAGCAAGCACATTAAATGCCAAAAAAAAAAAAAAGAAAAGAAAATCTGTATTTTACTCTATGTATAAAAATAAATATTTCACTAAAAGAATGGGGGCGGGGGGAATGAACTCC
>SJYV01005777.1:778360-805876 GCA_006410875.1 Neotragus pygmaeus | reverse complement strand
GTATGGACCTAACAGAAGCAGAAGATACTAAGAAGAGGTGGCAAAATTACACAGAAGAACTATACAAAAAAGATCTTCATGACCCAGATAACCATGATGGTGTGATCACTGGCCTAGATCCAGATATCCTGGAATGTGAAGTCAAGTGGGCCTTAGGAAGCATCACTACAAACACAGCTAGTGGAGGTGATGGAATTCCAGTTGAGCTATTTCAGATCCTGAAAGATGATGCTGTGGAAGTGCTGCACTCAATATGCCAAGAAATTTGGAAAACTCAGCAGTGGCCACAGGACTGGAAAAGGTCAGTTTTCATTCCAATCCCAAAGTAAGGCAGTGTCAAAGAATGTTCAAACTACCGCACAATTGCACTCATCTCACACACTAGTAAAGTACTGCTCAAAATTCTCCAAGCCAGGCTTCAACAGTATGTGAACCATGAACTTCCAGATGTACAAGCTAAATTTAGAAAAGGCAGAGGAACCAGAAAACAAATTGCCAACATAGGTTGGATCATCAAGAAAGCAAGAGAGTTCCAGAAAAACATCTACTTCTGCTTTATTGACCGTGCCTAAGCCTTTGACTGTGTGGATCATAATAAACTGTGGGAAATTCTTCAAGAGATGGGAATACCAGACCACCCGACCTGCCTCCTAAGAAATCTGTACGCAGGTCAGGAAGCAACAGTTAGAACTGGACATGGAACAACAGACTGGTTCCAAAAGGGGAAATGAGTATGTCAAGGCTATATATTGTCACCCTGCTTGTTTAAATTATATGCAAAGTACATCATGAGAAATGCTAGGCTGAATGAAGCACAAGCTGGAATCAAGATTGCTGGGAGAAGTATCAATAACCTCAGATAGGCAGATGATACCTTATGGCAGAAAGTGAAGAACTAAAGAGCCTCTTGATGAATGTGAAAGAGGAGAGTGAAAAAGTTGGCTTAAAGCTCTGCATTCAGAAAACTAAGATCATGGCATCTGGTCCCACTTCATGGCAAATAGGTGGGGAAACAGTGGAAACAGTAAGAGACTTTACTTTGGGGGGGGGCTCCAAAATCACTGCAGATGGTGACTGAAATTAAAAGATGCTTGCTCCTTGGAAGAAAAGCTATGGCCTACCTAGACAGCATATTAAAAAGCAGACACTACTTTGCCAACAAAGGTCCATCTAGTCAAAGCTTTGGTTTTTCCAGTAGTTGTGTATGAATGTGAGAGTTGGACTCTAAAGAAAGCTGAGCGCTTAAGAATTGATGCTTTTGAACTGTGGTGTTGGAGAAGATTCCTGAGAGTCCCTCAAACTACAAGGAGATCCAACCAATGCATCCTAAAGGAAATCAGTCCTGAATATTCATTGGAAGGACCAATGCTGAAGCTGAAACTGCAATACTTTGGCCTCCTGATGAGAAGAAATGACCTCCTGAGAAAAACCCTGATGCTGTGAAAGATTGAAGGCAGGAGGAGAAGGGGATGACAGAGGATGAGATGGTTGGAAGGTATCACCGACTCAACCGACATGAGTTTGAGCAAGTTCCGGGAACTGGTGATGGACATGGAAGCCTGCTGTGCTTCAGTCCATGAGGTTGCAAAGAGTCAGACACAACTGAGGGACTGAACTGAACTGATAACCCATAATCCCGGGCTTCCCAGGTGGCGCAGTTGGTAAAGAATCCACCTGCCAATGCAGCAGATAGGGACAGGGGTTTGATCCCTGGGTCAGGAAGATCCCCTGCAATAGGAAATGGCAACCCACTCCATATTCTTGCCTGGAGAATTCCATGGAGAGAGGAAGCTGGTGGGCTATAGTCCATGGGGGTACAAACAGTCTGACATGACTGAGCACCCACAATCAACATAATCCATAAAGTGTCTAAAACCACTGTCACCACTACCAGAAAACAGATACAATTTAGATAAATTTCAGAAGGACAGCAAATAGCAATTTTACTCCAGATGATAACTACCATTATTTTTTATTTATTCAGCCTGCCTCCCAATTGTGAGTACACTCAAAATAGGAAGCGGTGGCCACTCGGACCAGCTGGCACCACGCCAACTCAGAAGGCTGATCTTGACATTCCTGTGACACTATTTAGTCATCAAACAGCCGGTACCACACACTGAGGGGAGCACCAGCATTCTCAATAGTAGCTTCTACTCAGCACTTCAAGCCTTTAACACTAGTGATAGATGGTTTGTGCCACACAATCTATATCCTGATGACATCTGCCAGCACTGAGATGGGGAGTGCTGCTGCTGCTGCTGCTAAGTCACTTCAGTCGTGTCCGACTCTGTGCGACCCCATAGACAGAAGCCCACCAGGCTCCCCTGTCCCTGAGATTCTCCAGGCAAGAACACTGGAGTGGGTTACCATTTCCTTCTCCAATGCATGAAAGTGAAAAGTGAAAGTGAAGTTGCTCAGTCATGTCCGATTCTTAGCAACTCCATGGACTGTAGCCTACGAGGCTCTTCCATCCATGGGATTTTCCAGGCAAGAGTACTGGAGTGGGGTGCCATTGCCTTCTCCTAGATGGGGAGTGTGGAGGTATTTAATGGTGTTACTATGTTCAAAATGCATCTCACCCACAAAGCAACAATGTTCACAGTGAACACCCTGACTGTGCATGTGTAAGTCACTTAGTCATGTCCAACTCTTTGCAACCCCATGGGGTACAGCTCGCCAGGCTCCTCTGTTCTTGGGATTTTCCAGGCAAGAATACTGGAGTGGGTTACCATTTCCTTCTCCTGGGGATCTTCCTGACCCAGGGATCAAACATGGGTCTCCTGTACTACAGGTAGACTCTTTACCATTTGAGCTATCAGGGAAGCCTGCATAGTTAGTGAAAAACAAACAAAAAATTCTGTAGAGAAAGTATTCAAGGATATAATGAGTTTTTCAAGTTTTTATTGGCATTCTAACAGCAATACCAACTTTCAGCTTTATGGCATTTAAAATTTTTCCAAAGAACAATAATTTCTGATCTATTACTTTAGAATCACAGCAAACCTTTGGATGTACAGGTATCATTTAGTGAGAGAAACTATGACTAGAGAAATTACACCTTCATGTCACCCATCCATCTGGCTGGGGTGTAATATGGGTATCAACCAACTCTGAGTCGTAGAGAACAAAAAACCTAGAGAAAGTAATAATCTTGCTTCCTAATACTGTCCAACATAAACCTTGCCCATTTTCTCTATTGTCTTCTAAACACACTGTCTTCATTTTAAAGCTCAAGACTTGCCTGTGTTTTACCCCCTACCCTGCAAGTATCTGAAGTGCATCAACCAACTAAAGCCCCATCTTCTCATGGGCTTTGATACATAGCAACAAGTGGTGGAAGAAGAACCTAGACCCAGGGGCCAAGCCCTACCCTTGTTCTACTTTGGTGTCTTTAGCTCACTAAGCCTCAGTTTTCTCACCTAATAAATCAGATGGCTAGATAGCAAATACCGGATAGAATATTTTATCCCGTAGAATTTAAAAAAAACCCTCCATCTTTTAATTTGTCACGATCATAGGGGCTTCCCAAGCAGCTCAGTGGTAAAAGAATCCACCTGCAATTCAGGAGCTACAGGAGATGCAGGTTGATCCATGGGTTGGGAAGATCCGCTGCAGGAGGGCATAGCAACTGACTGCAGTATTCTTGCCTGGAGAATCCCATGGACAGAGGAGTCTGGCGGGTTATAGTCCACAGGGTCGTAAAAAGTTGGACACGACTGAAACAACTTAGGATGCACATGTGTTTATACACATGGGAGAAAGGAGGGGTCTGGGACTCACTGGGTATAGCCATGGGCCAATCAACTGTGGCCAGGGAGGCAGAGTTAACCCCATCCCTGCAGGACCCATCCCACTAGCTCCCGTCTACCTCACCTGCATGAGCACCTGGATGCTCTACCTTTGTAAGAGTCCCGAGAAGGACAAGACAAGGTCTGAGGAAATTCAGCAGGATGGTACTGGTAGCCTCAAATCCCCTCCCCCCAAGGCCTTCTCTGCCAGCTGACTGGCAGTGGAAAGGAGGCAGAAAACACATCATTGCCAAAAATCTGGGGTGAGATTGGCAAAAGGGAAAAGCAAATACCCCAGGGTTTTTGTAAGAGGGCATACAGGAAAGAAAAATACATAGGCCAGCAGAGTGTCCAAAAGCTGTGTGTGGAGGCACAAATAAAAACACTTCCCCCAAATTTCCTGTGCAATCAGATGAGTCTATTTGTGAGGCAGGAATAGGGACACAGATATAGAGAACAGATATGTGTACACGGGGGAGGGGAGGGTGGGATGAATTAAGAGAGTAAGATTAACATATATACACCATCATGTGTAAAATAGATAGCTAGTGGGAAGCTGCTATATGGCACAGGGAGCTCAGCTCAGGGCTCTGGGATGATCTAGAGGGGCGGCAGGGGGTGGGAAAGAGGCTCAAGAGGGAGGGGATATGGATACAGTTAGCTGATCCACTCTGTTGCATAGCAGAAACTAACACAGCATTGTAAAGCAATTATCCTCCAGTTAAAAAAAAAAAGAAACACATTTCCTGTGCAATGATTTAGCCTTGATCAATCTTCCCCTTGAGCTAACACCTAAAATCTATGAAATTTCATAGGCTGTAGAAGAATTGAAAACAGTTTACAAGTGAGTAAAGAAAAACTTTTATTGAATCTTGGTTTTATAGGAAAATTGCTCACTCACAAGAATTCCAAGTAGCAATAAGCATGCTAGAAAAAACAAATGCTCAAATACAGCCCAGAGCAGAATGGATCAGCAGGGAAAATTCAAACAGTTGTTTCTGAAATAAAACACCTGACTCAGGTGTGTTGAGGCCAATATAAATACACTGACTTATCTCATAGCCACGCCAATGAATCTTTTTATGTGGCCAGGCGGAAGAGACACAAGGCAATTATTTAATTGGCAATTCTAGAATTTATGTGCCACGGTAGCATTACTTCTGAAAAACGATTATTTCTCCTTGATATGGTTGCTTATTTATACCACCATCAAAAGAACTATTCTATTGTTTGTGAATATATAGCATACTCTAACTTTTCTTCATAAATTACAGTAATGACCTGCGAGTCAGAATACTAATAAATTTTAAAGGCTCATTCAGTCTTGTGGTCAAACACAACACAGATGTTGGCCTTATTTACCTCTTAATGCTTTTCTCTTCTGTTATTAGCTGTCATTCCTTAACAGTTTTCATACTGCCACTCCACCATACTATCAGGAAACATTACTCCACCTAAAGAACAGTCTGATGATGAACTGGAATGGAGGAATTTTAGAATAGGAAGGGGATCAAGTCAAAAGCAGTATTCCTCAAATATTTTAAAATAATCCACAGCAAAATCTAGTAACATCATCTTTGTCTCCCACATACACACACACACACAGCTGAAATGTGTGCTTGGCAAAATGAGACTTTACATACTGTGTGGAGCATATTCTGCTATTTTCCATTTCATCGCCTGTTAACGCGCTGAAGTCTAATAGTTTGAAAAGCAGAATTCTAGAGAACATGTACTTTTGATTTCAGAGACAGGAAAACTAACTTGCAACTGTTATGATTTGCTTGTGATGCTGAGAAAGACTAAGGGCAGGAGGAGAAGAGGGTGACAGAGGATGCGATGGTTGGATGGCATCAGTGACTCAATGGACGTGAGTTTGAGCAAACTCCCCAAGACAGTGACGGACAGAGAAGCCTGGAGCACTGAAGTTCACGGGGTCACAGGGTTGAACATGACCGAACGACAACAACAGAGCTGTGAGGGTGCAAAGCTGCCTGACCCTAAGTGTTCTACCTGCGGGAAAGGAGCTGGAAGGACAGATAACCATGGTCACAGATTTACTCCACATTCAAGCGACTGGAGTTCTCATATCAAGGTTAGATTCGATCTTCCTATTATGGTAATCTTTTACTATTTTCACATTTTCCAAACATGCCTGATACAAGTCAAATGTCACAAAAGCTAACATTGAACAGTTAATAAATAAGTCGCAGCTTGATGGCTTATTTTGGCATATTTAGAGGAAGAAAGGAAAAAAAACAACACATTTTTTAAGACCCAAACTGAGACATTAAAATCACCATGTCTTTGGCTAAATCTTACTTTTCTTATGCTTTTCAGTAACAAATTCCAGAGCTGCAGTTATGAAAGAGTGGTTTTTAAAACACCATTTTTGCTCTATCACTTTTGAAAAATTATTTAGAACCTTGCTTCCACTTCAAAGAAATATTTCATTTTAAGTAAAACTTGTTGCCAAATGTTTCCATTCTTCTCTGAATTTGACTCCTCAGTGGTATTTGCCACTTCTGTCGAATTTCTCTTACCATTTCTCCTTCTCTGATGTCTGTAATATCATGAATTGTTTTTCTGGGCATCTTCCTATAATCAGACTATCCATTCCCTATCCCTTAAGTGATGTCAGTTCCTAGGACTGTTTGCATCTGTTCCTGACTCTATTTACACTGCCTACAGAACCCACACACTCACAACTTCAACCACCACCCCATCCCCCTCTATTATATCTTAGATCTCATTTGTAGGCCCATGTATCAATCACCTGTTGGTCACTGATACTCGATGTACCATGCTGTTGTTGTTCAATCACTAAGTCGTTTCCAACTCCTTGCGACCTCATGAACAGCAGCACACCAGGCTTCTCTGTCCATCACTATCTCCCTGAGTTTGCTACCCACTGAATCAGTCATACCACCCAACCATCTAATCCTTTCTTGCCCCTGTTGTCGTCTTCTCCTCTTGCCCTCAATTTTTCCCAGCATCAGGGTCTTTTCCAATGAGTCAGCTCTTCATATCAGGGGGCCAAAGTATTAGAGCTTCAGCTTCAGTCCTTCCAATGTACCACACAGTACTTGAAACTCAATGGGTGCAATCTGGACTCATCATATTCCCCCCATTAAATGAATCACAACCTTCTGCTGCTTGGATCTAGAATTCATACCTTCCTTATATACACCACCATTTTCTTTTTCCCCAGGCCCATGTCTCTATAACTATCTGCAGTAGCCTGTCTCACTGGACTGGTCTTCTCGGGTTATTAGTACGAAGACGTATCAGTATGAAGACATCTGTTCAACCCCCATGCCCACATTCTGCATCCTTGCACAGGGCTTCTCCCACTGACCCTTCATCAGTCCATGGTTTTCCTCCCTGACTTCTCTCAGACAAGCTTGTCAGCTTCTGGGTACCACAGCTATGTGTGCTCTTGTCTGTGGCAGAGTCATACCCCTGTATCTTTCTCCTCCATCCTTGGGACCATGTATAGTGCCTGGCCCAGGGCTTCCCCAAAGTTCGGTACAGAAGTAAATGAATGACAGCAATAAACATCAAGTATTTCAAATAATTCTAATTAAGAAAAAAATATTAAATTTTATCTTTAGTTAGCTCCCAGTATCAGTAAAAAAAAAAAAAAAAAAAAAAGACATACCCTAGGTACTTAGCTTAGGAGGAAAAATGGGTGTTTGACTCCCAAAATCATTCTATCTATCTAAATACTATTAAACACATTCATTCATAATTTGTACCTGATCAGCTCATTTTTAGAAACAGCTGCTTACAAAGCCTTTATCTACGTGATGCACTAAATAAGACTAGCCTAAAAACAGCATACAGTTAGTTATTTTTCAAACTCATCAGTGGTTATGTGTTAATACATCTTGTGAAATATATTCTCATGTGCTCTGCAACTTAGTTCCCTAGTAAAAACTGAATAGTCCAGTGAAGAAGCTCAAATAGAGAAAAGATAATCAAATGTTTTATCATTTTTCTTGTTTAATGAAGAAACACTGTAAATTTACTACAGTTCTTATGCCCAGGAAATTCTACTAGCTGTTCCTTGCCAAAACAAGACAAACAGTATTCAGAAATAAAGCTATCTGCAGCAACATGGATGAATCCAGAGACTGTCATACTAAGTGAAGTAAGACAGAGAAAGAAAAAATAAATGTGATATCACTTATATGCAGATTCTAAAAAGTGATACAAATTAACTTATTTACAAAACAGAAATACAGACTCACAGACATAGGAAATGTATCGTNAGGGAGGGATAAATCAGGAGTTTGGGATTAAGAGATACACACCAGTACATATAAAACAGATGAATAGCAAGGACCTACTGTATAGCACAGGGAACTATAGTCTATATCTTATAATAACCTATAATGTAAAATAACCTGAAAAAGAATATATATGAATATTTATATATACATATATATATGAATTACTTTGCTGTACACCAGAAACTAACATAACATTGCAAATCAACTATACTTCAATTTTTTTTTAATGGCAAATGTCTGCTTAAAGTCATGAAAATAAGGTGAAGGAACTCATTGCAATGCTAGGCTACTCAAAGTTGCTTTGTGTAAGTTGAAGATGGTTATGTCTATTGAAGAGAAAGCAATATTATACAGAAAAGTTAGGTCCAAGTCTAAAGCAATTCTTTTGCTCTCATCCTCTATCCAGTGAACCCCACAGCCTCAAGATCTTTTTCTCCTGTTTCTAGAACACAGAACTGCCCACAGAGACAAAAGTTATCATCCTGTATCCAAATCATCAGCATCATCCCTGGTCATTGTCATTCTTTTATTGTCTGTTCCTTGACTTTTTTTCAGCCTGATCACTGCCATTTACACTAGGTCTAAATGTGATGAAAATGCTTTGACAAGAAGAAACTCTAGACAAAATCAGTGCATTGAAATGCTGAAATACCATTAAATTCATCTTTCAGGGAGATTCATGTGTCAGTCTTGAATTAACATGTTGAAAGTATATACACCATTGATACTATGCATAAAATAGATAGCTAATAAGAACTAATGTATATACCTCAGAGAACTCTACTCAGTGCTCTGTGGTGGCCTAAATGGGAAGAAAATCCAAAAAAGGGGCTATTTGTATATGTACAGATGATTCACTTCTCTGCTCAGCAGAAACGAACACAACATTATAAAGCAACTATCCTCCAACAGAAATTGATTTTAAAAAGATTATATATAATGTGAATTAAAGGAAAGAAAAGGATGCTTGTAAGTATATGTGAATATTAGAACATTGGAAGACTAGGATATGGGCTCTCATCGACTTGTTTTGTCTTACAGATGAGCTAGGGCATTTCATAAGAGCTTCCCTGGTGGCTCAGAGATAAAGGATCCACAGGTTAATGCAGGATACATAAGAGATGAGGGTTTGATTCCTGGGTTGAGAAGATCCCCTGGAGAAGGAAATGACAACCCACTCCAGTATTCTTGCCTGGAGAGAAGCCTGGCAGGCTACAGTCCATGGGGTTGCAGAGTCAGACACAACTTAGCCACTAGACAACAAGAATGTATGACTTAAGAGACTAAACAACAACAAAGGGCATTTGATAAGCTTCAGGCATCATTAAAAATGCACTTTTCAGTAAGCACAATCCACAGCAACTCAGAAATTTGATTTTGCCAAGACTCAACTACCAAACAAAGACACTGTTGTGACTGCAGGGCTGTGTCATTGTTTCTAAATTTCCATCTAGGAGTTCTCTTAGGATGACGAGGATTGAAACTCCTTTCATCAGAGCTTATGAGGATGCCATCCAGTTCATCTCTTGACTGAACTAGGTCTAACACAAGCCCACACATGAGGCAGTGGCAGGAGTACATTTTTGCTACATGTCAAATAAATGGAAGGAGTTTTCTAAGATAATTGAGCTCCCAACCTGCAGGCATAAAGGGTAGAAGGACACCAGAAGTGTACATTCTCATGGTGGTCATAGCACCTAGACTGAAATTCTCACTTTACCATTTACTAGCTCTGTGGTGGGCAGTTCAGTTACTTAACCCCTGGGTTTGAGGTCCCAAATCAGCAAAATAGGAATACAACAGGTTTGCTTGCGGTTTTTAATTGACGATGTATTTAAAGTTCTGAACACAGTGCCTAGCAAGTTTTAAGCTGCTGCTGCTGCTACTATGGGTGATGATGGTGGTATTTCTATCTCTACACTACAATAATAACTGCAGATCAGTCCAAACATGGGACACCATGTCCCTACTACAGAAAGGTACATGAACATTCTGCATTCAGACTGGATGTGAAGTTCATGCTTTTGTAAAAATAAGGTCACCCCTAAATTCCAAATTCCTCATGCCAATATTTTTGAGGTGATTGTGTTTTTAAGAGACCAATATCAGTAGAGCTGATTTGTGTGGATGTTAAACTGGGAACATGCAGTGTGACCACTCCCAGAAGCAATGCCACTGGTTCTCCCAAAAGATGCTAACCAAGTTTCTTATCACTAACAGCAATGACCCAATTCTAGGAAACAAGAAAAGGTGTCCCATACTCTGAAGATCTAGGAATGGAGCGGAAGGCACTGTCATTCAGATAGTATCCAAGTACTACACCAATTCCATAGAAATCTAAAAATGCTCTTTAAGGAAAAAGCAATTACCTGCACAGCCAAGCAGTGTGATCTCTGTGGGTGGGTCACTTATACCTATTAGCTTATACCCTATATTCATTAAAGGGTTAGATTTTTGGACAGGAACTTAAGCAAAGCCCAAATCCACTGTTTACAGTCCAAATGACTTGGCAGAACAGGTCATGGCAAAATCTTGATAAGCCCAAACTTATCAACAAATAGCTGGTAGTGACAAAGGGCAATAAACCATAATTACTGAGATACATTCCAAATGTAGTACCTTCAATGTATAGTCCCTGAAAATTTTCAGGGTTCACAAAATGACTTTAGCATTTGAGGAATACATAATTCAGAGAGGCCTTGTTTGTGCTAGGGTCAAAGAATAAATCTGTGGGAGTACTTTAAGAATAGCAACATCATCAAAATTATCTGCTACTATAACAGGAAAGAAAAGTAGGGTCTTCTAGTATTAGTTGTTCAAAAAATAGCGCCTCTGACTGGAGTCATGTGACTGATGACCAGGGAAAGGTATTCCATTCCTCAGCTCCCATGTGAGCATAGCATCCCTTCCCTAATGTAAATGGTTGATTACTCCCAAGTTAAGATTACCATGTATATGCATTATACATGAAAGTGAAAGTCCCTCAGTCTTGTCCGACTCTTTGTGACCTCACGGACTATTCAGTCCATGGAATTCTCCAGGCCAGAATACTGGAGTGGGTAGTCATTCCCTTCTCCAGGGCATCTTTTGAACCCAGAGATTGAACCCCACTCTCTTGTACTGCAGGCAGATTCCTTACCATTTGAGCCACCAGGAAAGCCCATGGTGGCCACCATATATACTGTACATAACCCTCTGCCAGATACTTAGAAAATGCCTAAGGCTAGATTTAAGCTTCAAGGAGCAGAATTGGATTTACCTTTAAAGTTAGCCACCAAGCATCAAGCACACCTACTGATTATTCATATTAGTTCACCAACTCAAGAGCTGTGGCTGGTAAACTGAAATTCACTATGCTGTTGAAAAGATAATGAAGGAATGGGGTACCTACATGAGCCACTAAGGGTACCCATCTGTCTCCAGGAGGTGACCAGGAAGCCTTACCCAAGATCTGTAATACTGGAGAGATATTTAAGGAGAAAAGATACTTAAGAAAATCTCCAAATTCAGAAAGCAGTTTAGGTTCATCTCAAAACTGCCTCAAATCAACCCTGAATATTCATTGGAAGGGCTGAAGCTGAAGCTTCAATACTTTGGTCACTTGAGCGGAAAAGCCATCACTGGAAAAAGACCATGACGCTGGGAAAGGTTGAGGGCAAAAGGAGAAGGGAGAAGCAGAGGATGAGATGGTTAAATAGCATCAATGACTCAATAGACATGAATTTGAGCAAACTCTGGAAGATAGTGAAGGATAGGGGAGCCTGGCATGCTGCAGGCTTCATGGAGTCACAAACAGTGGGACACTGCCTAGCGACTGAACAACAACACTGCCTCCCCCAAAGTAGCTGTGGGCTGGTCATTTATAAAAACAATGTCATTCTTTTTATTTCTAACATGGGTCCACATACACTTGGTTCTGCTGAGTTGAGTTTGTGGTTTAAAAACCCCTCAAACTGGAGTTTTCTCCTTCTTAATCAACTTTGAGTCAAGGATTTACAGGATAATTGAGAACACTCTACAATGGCTTGTTAAATGAGACTTCAATCAGAATGTTGACGTTAAAAAAAAAAAAAAGAGAGAGCAATCAGACATTGTGAAGTCACTCAGTAATCGACTCTGACCCAACGGATTGTAGCCCACCAGGCTCTGCCATCCATGTACTTTTCTAGGCAAGAGTACTGGAGTGGGTTGCCATTTCCTTCTCCAGGGGATCTTCCCAACCCAGGGATCGAACCCAGGTCTCCCGCATTGCAGGCAGACGCTTTACCGTCTAAGCCACCAGGGAAACGCAACCAGACATTCAGTTCGGTTCAGTTGCTCAGTTGTGTCCGACTCTTTGTGACCCCATGAATCGCAGCATGCCAGGCCTCCCATTCCATCACCAACTCCCGGAGTTCACCCAAACTCATGTCTATCGAGTTGGTGATGCCATCCAGCCATCTCATCCTCTGTTGTCCCCTTCTCCTCCTGCCCCCAATCCCTCCCAGCATGAGTCATTTCCAATGAGTCAACTCTTTGCTTGAGGTGGCCAAAGTACTGGAGTTTCAGCTTTAGCATCAGTCCTTCCAAAGAACACCCAGGACTGATGGCCTTTAGAATGGACTTGTTGGATCTCCTTGCAGTCCAAGGGACTCTCAAGAGTCTTCTCCAACACCACAGTTCAAAAGCATCAATCCTCCGGCGCTCAGCCTTCTTCACAGTCCAACTCTCACATCCATACATGACCACTGGAAAAACCATAGCCTTGACTAGACGGACCTTTGTTGGCAAAGTAATGTCTCTGCTTTTGAATATGCTATCTAGGTTGGTCATAACTTTTCTTCCAAGGAGTAAGCGTCTTCTAATTTCATGGCTGCAGTCACCATCTGCAGTGATTTTGGAGCCCCCAAAAATAAAGTCTGACACTGTTTCCACTGTTTCCCCATCTATTTCCCATGAAGTGATGGGACCAGATGCCATGATCTTCGTTTTCTGAATGTTGAGCTTTAAGCCAACTTTTTCACTCTCCTCTTTCACTTTCATCAAGAGGCTTTTTAGTTCCTCTTCACTTTCTGCCATAAGGGTGGTGTCATCTGCATATCTGAGGTTATTGATATTTCTCCCGGCAATCTTGATTCCAGCTTGTGTTTCTTCCAGTCCAGCGTTTCTCATGATGTACTCTGCATAGAAGTTAAATAAGCAGGGTGACAACATACAGCCTTGACGTACTCCTTTTCCTATTTGGAACCAGTCTGTTGTTCCCTGTCCACTTCTAACTGTTGCTTCCTGACCTTCATACAGGTTTCTCAAGAGGCAGGTCAGGTGGTCTGGTATTCCCATCTCAGGATTTCCCACAGTTTATTGTGATCCATACAAAGGCTTTGGCATAGTCAATAAAGCAGAAATAGATGTTTTTCTGGAACTCTCTTGCCTTTTCCATGATCCAGCAGATGTTGGCAATTTGATCTCTGGTTCCTCTGCCTTTTCTAAATCCAGCTTGAACATCTGGAAGTTCATGGTTCACGTATTGCTGAATCCTGGCTTGGAGAATTTTGAGCATTACTTTAATAGGGTATGCTGCTGCTGCTGCTGCTAAGTCGCTTCAGTCATGTCCGACTCTGTGCAACCCCACAGACGGCAGCCCACTAGGCTCCCCTGTCCCTGGGATTCTCCAGGCAAGAACACTGGAGTGGGTTGCCATTTCCTTCTCCAATGCATGAAAGTGAAAAGTGAAAGTGAAGTCGCTCAGCCATGTCCAACTCTTCTTGACCCCATGGACTACAGCCCACCAGGCTCCTCTGACCATAGAATTCTGGAGGCATTCCATGAAAGCAAGAATACTGGAGTGAGTTTCCAATCCATTCTCAAGGGGATCGTTACAACCCAGGGATTGAGCCCGGGTCTCCCACATTGCAGACAGATTCTTTACCATCTGAGAGAAGAATATTTTCAGTAGATCAAATTTTTAAGGGGATTTTTTAATGGTATTTTTTTGTAAAACCAGAAAAATCCATCCTAAAATTCATATGCAATCTCAGAGGATCCCAAATAGCCAAAACAATCTTGAAAAATAAAAAATCACAAAGTCACAGCAGTCAAAACAGTATGGTATATAGAGACGCGGATAGACTGAGAGACAGTCGTACAGCACGAAATGAGTCAGAAAGAGAAAAATGTCATATGTTAATACATATATGTGCAACATAGAAAAATGGCATAGATGATATTATTTGCAAAACAGAAAGAGAGACACAGATGTAGAGAACAAACATGGATACCAAGGGAGAAAGGAGAAGGATGGGAACAATTGGGAGACTGGGATTAGCATGCATATATAAATATATACACACACATATATCACATATACATATATATATATATGCTGACACTATGTATGAAATAGATGACTAATGAGAACATACTATATATAGCACAGGGAACTCTACTCAACACTTTGTGGTAACCTAAATGGGAAGAAATTCAAAAGAGAGGGGATTTATGTATATGTGTAGCTAATTCACTTTGCTCAACAGCAGAAACTAATGCAACACTGCAAAGCAACTATACTCCATTGTAAATTAATTAAAAAATAGTCATTTATAAAGACTGGTATAGTGACAGACATCTGGACTACTGGAATCCAACAGAACTCAGAAGCAAATTCCCACACATATGGTCAAATGACTTTCAAACAGAGTGCCAAGATTATTCAACGAGGAAAACAGCCTTTTCAACAAATAATGTTGTGAAAACTGGATATCCACAAGCAAAAGAATAAAGTTGGATCCTTACCTTACAACATACACAAAAATGAACTCAACATGGATCAGATACCTAAACATAAGAGTGGAACTATAAAACTTTGGGAAAAACACTTCAGACACTGAATCTGGCAAGTGACTTCCTGGCTGTGACACAAAATGCACAGGCAACAAAAGGAAAAACAGATAAATTTGACTATATCTAAGAACTTCCATGCATCAAAGGATCCAACTAACAGAATGAAAAGGTAACCTATGGAATGGTAGAAAATATCTAAACCCGTATCTGATAGGAGGTTAATATCCAGGATATACAAAGAACACCTACAACACAGCCATTAAAAAAAAAAAAAAAGTTAAAAAATGGGCAGGGAACTTGATAGTGATCCTGGTGGTTCAGCTGGTAAAGAATTCGCCTGCAATGAGGGAGGCCTGGGTTCATTCCCTGGGTTGGGAAGATTCCCTGGAGAAGGGAACACATACCCACTCCAGTATTCTTGCCTGGATAATTCCATGGACAGAGGAGCCTGGAAAGCCCCAGCCCATGGGATAGCAAAGAGTCAGACATGACTGAGCGACTTTCACTTTCAAAGATACACAAGTGATCAGCAAGCACATGCAAAGATGCTCAACATCACTATCATTAGGGAAATGCAAATCAAAATCACAATGACATACCACCTCACACTCACTAGGATGGCTACTAAAAAAGAACTGGACAATAACAAGCGTTGATAAAAATATAGAGAAATTGGAACACTTGTGCCCTGTTGGCACAGCTGCTATGGAAAACAGTATGGCAATTCCTCAAAAAATTAAGCATAGGATCACTATATGATCCAGCAATTCTACTTCTGAAAGTCAAAGTGAAAGTTGCTCAGTTGTGTCCGACTCTTTGGAACCCCCTGGACTGTAAAGTCCATGGAATTCTCCAGGCCAGAGAGTGGAGTAGCCTTTCCTTTCTTCAGGGGATCTTCCCAACATACTGGAATGGGTAGCCTTTCCCTTCTCCAGGGGATCTTCCCAACCCTAGGATTGAACCCAGGTCTCCTGCATTGCAGGTGGATTCTTTACCAGGTGAGCCACAAGGGAAGTCTAATTCTACTTCTGGCACCCAAAATAACTGGCAGCAGGGTCTCCAAGAGATATCTATACAGCCACTTTCATAGCAGCCTTATTCACAATTGCTAAAAGGTAGAAACAATTCAAGTCTCCACTGACAGAAGAATAGATGAAATGAGGCATTCCCATACAAAGGAGTATTATTCAGTTCAGTGGCTCAGTCGTGTCCAACTCTGCAATCGCATGGACTGCAGAATGCCAGGCTTCCCTGTCCTTCACCATCTCTCAGAGCTTGCTCAAACTCATGTCCACTGAGTTGGCGATGCCATCCAACCATCTCGTCCTCTGCTGTCCCATTCTCCTCCTGCCTTCTATCTTTCCCAGCATCAGGGTCTTTTCCAATGAGTCGGCTCTTCACGTCAGGTAGCCAAAGTATTGGAGCTTCAGCAGCAGTCCTTCCAATGAATATTTAGGATTGATTTCCTTTAGGATTGACTGGCTGGATCTCCCTGCAGTCCAAGGGACTCTCAAGACTCTTCTCTAGCACCACAGTTCAAAAGCATCAATTTTTAGGAGTTCAGTATTCTTTATGGTCCAACTCTCACATCCCTACGTGACTACTGGAAAAACCATAGCTTTGATTATACAGACCTTCCTTTGTCAGCAAAGTAATGTCTCTGCTTTTTAATATGCTCTCTAGGTTTGTCATAGCTTTTCTTCCAAGGAGCAAGAGTCTTTTAATTTCATGGCTGTAGTCACCATCTGCAGTGAATTTGAAGCCCACAAAAATAAAATCTGTCACTGTTTCCATTGTTTCCCCATCTATTTGCCATGAAGTAATGAGACCGGATGCCATGATCTTCGTTTTTTGAATGTTGAGTTTTAAGCCAGCTTTTTCACTCTATTTCAACCTTCATCAAGAGGCTCTTTAGTTCCTCTTCAGTTTCAAAACGGAAAGGAATTCTGACATGTGCATAAAACATGAATAAACCTCGAAGACATTATGCTTAGTGAAGTAAGCCACTTACAAAAAGACTAATATTGTATGATTTTACTCATATGAGGTATTCAGGAGAGTCAAAATCAGATAACTATACTAAGTGCAATAAGTGACGCAAAGACAAACGTATGATATTGCTTACATGTAGAACCTAAAAAAATGAAACAAATCAATTTATTTACAAAACAGAAATAAACAGACTCACATACATAGAAAACAAACTTACAGTTACCAAAGGGGAAGGGGAGGATAAAATTAGGAGTACGGGATTAACATATACATACTATTATATATAAAATAAATAATAAAGATTTAACACAGGGAATTACATTCAGTATCTTATAATAATCTATAATAGAAAATAAATTTGAAAATAATCTATGTACACACACATATAACTGTACATCTGAAGCTAACACAGTATTGTAAATCAACTACAGTTCAATAAAAATAAAGAGTAATCAAAATTATAGAGACATAAAGCAAAATGGTGGTTGCCAGGTGCTGGAGGGAGGGGAAAATGGGGAGTTATTTAACCATATAGACTTTCAGTTTTACAAGATCAAAAAAATTCTGGAGATTGGTTGTACAATAATGTGGATGTATTTAATACTACTGAACTGTATGCTTATGAACTGTTAAGATCTTAGGTGTTTATTTTACAATTTAAAATCAAAATAGAATTGGAGAACTGTAACTGTTGATTAGACATTTAATATTAAGAAATTACTAATTTTGCTAGACAGCTAAAGTCCTGAGTGCTAGCTACCATTTCTATTCTAAAAATTCTTTTAATGGAGTCTTAAATACACATTGAAATACATACAAACTAACTAATACAATCTTTATTTGAAAAATAATCCTCCAACAGAGCTAGGCAGGGAGGGATGTGGTAAGGACACAGATGCAACAAGATTAACTAGGATTTGGTATTGTTAAAGTTGGCAGAGGTTACACTGGGTTTCATTATATCAATACTATTTCATTGACTTTTGTAGATTTAGAATTGTCTAAATTTTTTTAAAATAGGCAAAAATATGCACTGAGACAAGATTGGTTGTCTTCTGGTGGTAAAACTATAGATTAAAAAACATTTTGAAAATGTAAAGCACATTCAAATCATACTTTTAAAATGACAAGTTTTTTTTTTTTTAAGTCAAAGTTCCAAAAGCCTTGCAAAGTTCCTCAGCATATCCTCTTTTATTGAAAAGATGACTCTCGGACATGCTTGTTCATCTGTACCCAGAGAGATTTGGAACATACACAGGATGTGTGTATGCTGCTGTGTATGCTGACACGGCTTTGTCTGTATAAACGCTACTAATTTTTATCAAAGGGAATGGCCTTTTCCAGGAAGCCAGAGAAACTTCTATTTAATACATTCATAATTGAAGCTGTAGGAGCAGCCTGGTCACACTGCAACACTGATAAGCTGCAAAGGAGAATTCCCAGTGTAATTTAAGAATAGCAGTAACCCCAGAAGCATCTCATTTAGGACCTCTGCATTTAGTTTTTGGTTGTGTAGCTCCTGATCCTTTTTTTCTGGCTCATGATACTAGTGTTATCATTTAACATCCTATTATTGGCCTTCTCTTACTAGTTAAGTGATTGTAGTTACCAGAGAACACTGTCATAAGTAAAACAGAATACTTGTTTCCTTCCTAAGATTGTTATTCCTTTGGATATATGCTATTGTTTTATCCTGTGGACATTCTGTGGTTTCCCTCTTTGTGGGTTTAGTGGTGTTAGTTTAGATCAGCCCATGAAGGACTGCTACTGAAGATTCATTCATTTCCTACTGACTATCTGCTTTATTAATCTAAAAGCTCCCTGAAGCCAGGAATTCTGGCTAGGCACCTATTACACTACTGTTGTATTCAAGAAATTATTATGTTGTATTCAAGAAATTATTAAGGATGGACTGTACTTTTTAAACTTTTTATTTTGTATTGGGGTATAGCCGATTAACAATGTTGTGATAGTTTCAGGTGAACAGTGAAGGGACTCAGCCATACATGTACATGTATCCGTTCTTCCCCAAAGCCCCATCTCGTCCAGGCTGCCACATACACTAAGCAGAGTTCCCTGTGCTATACAGTAGGTCCTTGGTTATCCATTTTAAATACAGCAGTGTGTACCTGTCCACCCTAAACTCCCTAACTATCCGTTCCCCCTGGCAATCATAAGTTTGTTTTCTAAAGGGGGATATTTTAAGTGACTCATTGGTATCAAGCCAGGAGACAAATGGTGACTCGGGCAGAAGAGGGGTGCATGGAGAAGTGCACATCTTGGGTACTAGAGCCCATATAATATGAATGGTTTTGAATGTGCAACTAGAGAATGGTGATATTTGGTGGCACAGTTTTCTGAAATACTACATGGACGTTTTCAGTGATCATTACCCACCACAAAACTACTATAGGCCAGAAGGTTAAGGTACTGGGGATCATCTACTACTTCTGTTTTGATAACTTCTTCAGATGGGCTCTTAAATTTTGGTTAATCCTAACATGGAGACCACATGGCATTAGCATGGAATACAGACCTGGGGGGAAAAGCAGGAGAGGGTACTTTCTGACATGACTTTTGTTTTATTTTGGTGATCAAGCTGAAGTTCAATGCTGCTCAGATTATTTTGTTGGCCATTTATGTTGAGAAATATCATAGCTACANGGATTCAGAATGTTTTTGAGTATAAAGATAAAATACTTTGTCCTTCCTCTAGAAAACTGAAAGCTAATCATTCATCTAGACATAAAAATATCCCTTCCTTTTATGTAACTATTTTGAAAGATATATTCCAAGGTTTTTAGTTTTGGTTTAATGCTCCAATTTCTCACTTCCACTGTATAATTATAAGGGATTTAATTTAGGTCATACCTGAATGGTTTAGTGGTTTTCCCTACTTTGTTCAATTTCAGTCTGAATTTGGCAATAAGGAGTTCATGATCTGAGCCACAGTCAGCTCCCAGTCTTGTTTTTGCTGACTGTATAGAGCTTCTCTATCTTTGGCTTCAAGGAATATAATCAATCGGGTTTCAGTATTGACCATCTGGTGATGTCCATGTGTAGAGTGTTCTCTTGTGTTGTTGGAAGAGGCTGTTTGCTATGACCAGGGCATTCTTTTGGCAAAACTCTTAGCTTTTGCCCTACTTCATATTGTACTCCAAGGCCAAATTTGCCTGTTACTCCAGGTATTTCTTGACTATCTACTTTTTCATTCCAGTCCCCTATAGTGAAAAGGACATCTTTTGGGGGTGTTAATTCTAGAATGTCTTGTCTGAGGAATCAATGCTTTTAACTGTGGTGTTGGAGGAGACTCTTGAGAGTCCCTTGGACTGCAAGGAGATCCAACCAGTCCATTCTAAAGATCAGTCCTGGGTGTTCTTTGGAAGGACTTATGGTAAAGCTGAAACTTCAATACTTCGGCCACCTGATGCAAAGAACCGACTCATTGGAAAATACCCTGATGCTGGGAAAGAATGAAGGGAGGAGGAGAAGGGGACGACAGAGGATGAGATGGTTAGATGGCATCACCGACTCAATGGACATCAGTTTGAGTAAGCTCCGGGAGTTGGTGATGGATAGGAAGGCCTAGCGTGCTGCAGTCCATGGGGTTGTAGAGTCAGACATGACTGAGTGACTGAAGTCACCTAAGTTTTACCGCAAAAACAATTAAAAATGGCACCAAATGTTAATAAGAGTTTCTCTTTATTGCTTATATATACCATATATAATTATGTCATTCTAAATATATATTATTGTGTGCTCAGTCACTTAGTTGTTCTGATTCTTTGTGACCCCATGGACTGTACCCCACCAGGCTCCTCTGTCCATGGGATTTTCAGGCAAAAACACTGGAGTGGGTTGTCATTTCCTCTACCAGGGATCTTCCTGACTCAGGGCTCGAACCTGTGTCTCTGAATTGGCAGGCAAATTCTTTACTGCTTGAGCTACTGTTAGGGGAAGCACACTGATTGAAACCGCCCACCCTGGCCAAGCACCATAGTAACCATATGTATGAGTTGTTTTAGGACAGGAAGTCCTGTTAAGGAACACAAAACTAATAAGCTTCCACCAACCTGAAGAATTTGGGAAAGGTCAAAATGAGACACCACACATCCGACCACCTCCCAGAATCCTTCTCTCTGGCATTCATCTTGGCTGAACAAGGCACCACCAGGAAGGACTCTGAGTCAGAATGATTGGCTAAAGACAACTCGGAAACTAATCCCATCACCATAAAACCCGAGACTGCAAGCCATGTGGCAGAGCTGTTTTCCTGGGTTCCCTTACCCTACTGCTTTCCACCCGGGTGCCCTTTCCCAATAAAATCTCTTGCTTTTGTCAGCACATGTGTCTCCTCAGACAATTCATTTCTGAGTGATAGACAAGAGTCCAGTTTCAGGCCCTGGAAGGGGTCCCCCTTCCTGCAACACTACCACCACTAGACTAGATATCTGGGCAATGTATTAAAAGAAATAACTATTTGTATTGTTAATATAACTCCAGTTCCTATATCCATATCTTTGCACATTTTACCCTTTCACTCTTTTTCTTTAACCATATTTTTCTAAACTTAAAAGCAAAAAAAACCCCACAAAAAAACCAGTGAAATAAATCAGGCAAAAGTATAGGCAATATACACTTTTCCAATTTAAATTCTTTAAGTTGAGACTTTTAAGAAATATTTTAATACCTAAGTTTTTATTCTATAAGCATTCCAAGCTAGGAATTGGGTTCTACAAAGCACCAATGATGCCAGGGGTTTATTTCACTGAAAGCCAAAACATTAGTTTTGCATTTTAATTTTTACCTATTACTATTTCCAAGTACATTTTAAATACATGATAAATCTCTTTTGCATCTCTCCTATTGAATAGGTACCCCATTACATCTATGTGGTCAGATCTATACAGACTCCTGGCAATTGCTACTCTATTTTGGATCAAAAAGTAGAATCTGTCATGTTTTTACAATGCTATTTAAAGAATTTAGCTTAGGCTAAAAGAAGGTTCAACTATTTCAGAAAGTCTGACTAGTACCTTGGGATATGGTGCTTATATTTTAAATTTGTAGACTAAAAGGTAAGGTTCCTAAAAATTCTATTTGCCCTGACCCTGTGTGGGCAGTTAAGCCTCTGGCGGTGAATAATTACCAGGACTGATGTGGTCCAGTGAGGTGTGATGGGAAGGTTGTGAGCAGGTTTATGAGGATTTGCTGGTCAATGTGAAAATCTTGTAAAGTCTACTCAAAGCAACAACAATATTGGCCAGTCTCAATCCAAGGAAAGAAAAAAAAGCCATTCTGGACCCGTTAAGCAACTCCTTATTTTCAGTGCTAGTATTACAGCCACGGAACAGGGCCTGCATGCCATTGAAAATACATTCTCTTCATTCAGGATCCTTTGTTTTGAAGAAAAAGAAGCTGAAAAACAGGAATAGGCAGGCACTTTGAGTCCAGGGGTGGCTTATTTTCAAGGCCCCATGCTGGTTGCTCACAAGGGAAGGATTAAAGATAAAATGAGAAAATTAACTCCCTTACTGGAGAGAAGGAAAAAAAAAAGCTAAAATGTTATTTCTTTAAAAAATACTTCTAAAAGTGTTATGTAAATAATCTGTACAGACTATGAGACCCAAAGATTCCCTTTTTTTTCTCTAATCTGTCTAAAGTCATCAATACCATCAAAGGAATGTTAACTTTTGCAATTTTATGCAGCCCTGTCGTGTCAAGTTTTAGGAGCTGGGTGTAGTTCTGATGCCAATTAAGAAATAATCTGGATTACCAGGAAATAAAGTACATACATGAGAAATAAATCATAGCTGAATTATTGGATGAATGACTTAAAAAAGTAAAAAAAACAAAACAAACAAAAAAAAACAACCACAACTTATGGTGGGGCTAATCAGGTTATTTTTATTGATTAGATATGTGACACTGAACTGCTCTAATTTTCTCCTTATTTAAGAGACTCTTGCAACACCATGAAAATAATACCCAAGTAGAGAATAAGAGTAAGAACTTCACCATTCCAAAGATTAACTGTGATTGTGGAAAAAACCCAATGAATCCCAAACATGAGAGAGCTGCCAAGATGTGGTACAAAGAGGGAAGAAGGGGAATAAAGCCAGGACAGATCTGGCCAAGTCAGGGCCCATGCAGTGCTGGCAAAAAGCCTACACAGCTAAATCCAATCAAAAGACCTATCTAGATTTCATTTGTAACCTCTCCTATCTCTCTCTCCTTCCTAGTGTTACAGCCATTCTCTCAGGCCTTGATTATTTCCTAACAGGAGGACTGCAATAATCTTCTCTGCTATCAAATCAATCTTCTAAGTTATACACGTCCATCATGGCTCAGACGGTAAAGCATCTGTCTGCAATGCAGGAGACCCGGGTTCTATCCCTGGGTTGGGAAGATCCCCTGGAGAAGGAAATGGCAGCCCACTCCAGNCAATCTTCTAAGTTATACACGTCCATCATGGCTCAGACGGTAAAGCGTCTGTCTGCAATGCAGGAGACCCGGGTTCTATCCCTGGGTTGGGAAGATCCCCTGGAGAAGGAAATGGCAGCCCACTCCAGTATTCTTGTCTGGTAGGCTACCATCCATGGGGTCACAAAGATTCGGACACAGCTGAGTGACTTCACTTCTTCACGTCATCATGTCACTCTACTCTTTCAATACTGTTCATGGCATCCCCGTGCCTACAGCACAAAACCTAAATGTTTAAAATTTTCTGTTTCCAAGGTTTTTCTAAATATGTAGGCATGAGGGATTTTATCAGCCAAACGCAGTATTGGCCACAAGATCATGGACACATTCTTAAGCATCAGTTTTAATGTCTTAACCTTGAAGGGGCAGATGCAGTGGAAGTGAGATTACCTTTCCAAATTTTTTATTGGGTGCATCCCCTTTTTGCAGGCAATGAGCCCATCAGAAGATAGATGAAATTCCTGTTGTTGTCAGTTAACAGATGAGCTTCTTTGGGGCAATCATTTAATTTTCTGAGACACAGCTTCTTCATTAGAAAAAAAGAAGGAACTAACTGGATGTTTAATAACTGTGAGATGGCAGTGTAGGTTGTAAAAGCTGAACAAAGGGGCAGTATTTTTATTACCATTTCAGAACACTTTCTGCTACTCATCTTCTGCAAACACGATCCTCTATATATCCTTAATAGATATCCAGCCACTCTGTTGCTCATTTCCCTAAACAGTTATGCTCAGCTACCACCTCTTCCTGTCTGCTACCTGGAACAATAAAGTATTCACTATTTTCCACTCTCTCTTCTGAACTCAAGGTAAGTAATAGCTCGCATTTAGAAAGTGCCTATGAGTAATTTTCTAGGTGCTTTATACTGTTTTCCCAAAAGCCCTGTGATTGCTCCCATTTTACAGTGGGAAGAGTAAGACAGAACAAGTGAGACTGGATTATCTTCAATGGGCTATTCCAAAGGCCTTAAAGCAAGGGAGGTCCAAAGCTGGTGATGGCAGACCAGTGTGGTGGTTGGAAAACTGTGATGATTCATGTTTGTTCGCTGCACTTCCTTTTACATGTACGGGCATGAAAAACAGAGCTTTATTCAAAAGGTAGCAGGAACATACATTTCACTATGTTACTACCAGTAAGGAGGAAGAGGCTGACAGCTAAGGGAAAGAGAACCACTGTCAGAATAAGGGCAAAGGAAAGGGATGAAGGAGGCTCTTTTTGCTGGAAATCCCCTTAACAGCCAAAAATACTGTGCTAGTTTATTTGAAGAGTTTAGATTCCAGGTCATTTCACAGTATTCTGAAATTGTATTGACAACCCTAATTTATTTCATCATTTTGATCTAACATGGCACTGATACACAAAGTAGAGAATAAAATCAGGGAACGATCCTTTGGAACTAAGTGGCCACTTGGCGCATTTGGCACACAGCCCTAGGGCACTGCTCTGCTGGGGTGGCCAGAGCCACCACAAGGGTTTGAAAGTTGTGGGTTTTACTCATTTGTCAAATATTTCTCAGCTGAGAACTGTGGCTGTCACTGCCACCCATCCACCGAAACCCACTTTCTGTGTTTTCCTGGCCACACAACTAGGTTACATCTCCTGGTGTCCCTTGCACTAGGCCAAGGAAGCAGAGGTGTGTACCCTTCCTTCTAAGGCTAGTCGTTAAAGTATGCCATTCACGCTTCCCTTGCTTTTTCCCCCTGTGGGCTAGAAAGCTGATGACGAGGTCCCAGAAGCCTCAGAAGCTATCTAGTGAGATGGCACAATCATACCTGCACTGCCAAAGGCTGCCTGGACCATACAACCTAGCTAATCCACTCAAGACCATTCAATAGGACAGAAATGCTTCTGTTGTGTTTGAGCATGAGATTTGGGGCCTATTTGTCACTGCCGATTTGCCCACCCTGACAAATTCATGTGCTGGTTTGTGCTTCATTGGGGCCCCAGATGCAGACACACGATGCCTGCACTGAGTTTACTGTTTAGTCAGCCACAGTGTGACCATCATTGACTTTGCCCTGGTGTCCTGAAGGCAGGAGTAAAATTAATCAACACAAAATTCAGAACATGATCTAGAACAAGGGCAGGCAAACATTTTCTCTAAACTGACAGACAAAAAGTACTTCAGACTTTGCTGGTCATATACAGTCTCTGAGAAGATTCTTTTATTTTAAAATAAATAAATATATATAAACCCTTTATAGGGCTTCCCTGGTGGCTCATACAGTAAAGAATCTGCCTGCAATGCAAGAGACTCAGGTTTGATCCCTGGGTCGGGAAGATCCCCCAGAGACAGGAATGGCAACCCACTCCACTATACTTGCCTAGAGAATTCCATGGACAGAGGAGCCTGGCGGGCTACAGTCCACGAGGTTGCAAAGAGTCGGATATGACTGAGCAACTAATGCTAACTAACTAATAAGCCTTCAAAAATTCAAGCAGCATTCTTAGCTTGGAAGCGCTACAGAAACAGGTAATGAATCAGATTTGGCTTTGAGATACGATTTGTCGATCCCTGGTCTAAATTTTTAAAATCCAAAGGAAGGCACATATCTCATGACATGGAAAAACTGCATGAAACTCAAACTTGAGAACTGTTAATATAACATTTGGTGACACGTATCATTTACATATTGTCTGTGGCTCACTGCCAGGGCAGATGTGAGTGGTCATGACGGCATATGGCCCAAGACATTTTTATTATCTTACCCTCTACCAGAAAAGTTTGTGAACCTCTGGTGCGAAGGTTCCAAAAGAGAGATCATTCTGTTTAACTAAATCCTCTGTAGTCCGAGGAGGACACTAGATGTCTAGCTGCTTTGATACTATGCTGAGAATCCAGCATCTACAGCCATCATGGAAGGTGGTCATCCCTCGTTAGGGTCTGGAGTTTACTGTCATGCCCTGAAACAGACACAGCACTCTAAAAAGCAGCAGTCTTTACTGGCTACCTGGAATGTTCTGATGAAATGGGGTAAACTGCCGTCAAGTTTTTCTTCCCTCAATGTGCTGAATGATCACAGTGATACACTCACTACGGAGGTTTAGTTGATCTAAACTTATTGTGACAACTGGGACCATCCTATAAGCCTGGCACATTAGAAAACAAAAGCTTAGGCAGCAGACACAAGATCAATCAGTGATATATGCTATATTTATTATTAGGTTATTGCTATTAGTAAGACATAGTGCTGGACTCTTCAAATTCATGACACAACTTAAATCTTTTTTTTTTTNTGATGGCTGGATGGCATCACCAACTCACTGAACGTGAATTTGAGTGAAATCGGAAATAATGAAGGACAGGGAAGCCTGGTGTAGTGCAGTTCACAGGTCTCAAAGAGTTGGACATGACTGAGCGACTCAACACCAACAACAGATACTAAGAGAAGACATACTTTGGTTGTGTCAGGCTGATGTTGCCTCTCAATATCCATTTTCACTTTCTTTAGTAATAATAATATCCTAGTTCTATTCCTGTGCATTACCACTGTAATGAAGGCAGAATTTCCAGACTGCTTGCTGTTTCCTGTGGCCTGTGCCTAAAATCTGGCCCCTGAGAAGTCTACCATTGTCAGGGGTGGTCCTGAGAAGGGCCCTCAGAATAAGGCACCTGCTTTTGTATTTTCCACTTCCTTCTCTGTGAGACAGACATACAACAGCTCTGTGTCTAACAGCTATCAAAGATCATAGAGATGCAGAAATTCGGAAGCCTGATTTCCTGTCAACAGCATGAAACTACTTTGCCAGGAGTGGACTGCCAATCTGCGAGAGGTTTTCACTGCTCTTTCTTGCTTTCTTATTTAAGGGTTCCCTCCCCGCTTGAAGGCATACCTATCCTAGTTAGGTGTTACTGTTGATATCTCAAAAGATACAACACTTACAATCAGATGATAGTAGTTCTCTAACAAGTTCATAAAACAATATGAAATTTATATTTTTATGGGGCTTTAGATTTTGAGCTGGAGAAGGCAATGGCACCCCACTCCTGTACTCTTGCCTGGAAAATCCCATGGACGGAGGAGCCTGGTGGGCTGCCGTCTATGGGGTCGCACAGAGTCGCACACAACTGAGCGACTTCCCTTTCACTTTTCACTTTCACACATTGGAGAAGGAAACGGCAACCCACTCCAGTG
>SJYV01005777.1:754669-778015 GCA_006410875.1 Neotragus pygmaeus | reverse complement strand
TCCCTTTCTCCTCCCGCCTTTAATCTTTCCCAGCATGAGGGTCTGTTCCAGTGACTTAGTTCTTCACATCAAGTGGCCAACGTATTGAAGTTTCAGTTTCAGCATCAGTCCATCCAATGAATATTCAGGACTGATTTCCTTTAGGATTGACTGGTTTGATCTCCTTGCAGTCCAAGGGACTCTCAAGAGTCTTCTCCAACACCACATTTTTGGGGGCTCCAAAAATCACTGCATATGGTGACTGCAGTCTTGAAATTAAGACTCTTCCTGCTCCTTGGAAGAAAAACTATGACCAACCTAGATAGTATATTAAAAAGCAGAGACATTACTTTGCCAACAAAGGTCCATCTAGTCAAAGCTATGGTTTTTCCAGTAGTCATGTATGGATGTGAGAGTTGGACTATAAAGAAAGCTGAGCGCCAAAGAATTGATGCTTTTGATCATTACTTGGATCCCTCTTTTCTACCCGTGATGCAGAAGAGAAGTCTCAGGACAGTTCAAGGGCTAGCTACCTCTCTTAGAGTACAGGTTCAGGGATGTTACTGGGCTTTGTCAAGGGGGCAAGTGGCTGAGCCTTACTCTGCAAGCATATAAAGCAGTGAATGCCTGACAATGTGATTGCTGTTCAGTTTCTATGGGAACCAGATACTTGAGAAGTAGCTTAGTCATAGTAGCTTAGGCTACTCGATGAGTAGGCCATTCAGTAAAGGGATACAGGATCTGGTTGATATAATGCAAAATTAGGGCATGTTATAGCAATATGTACCAAAAAAAGTTTGAGAATGTCTCACCTTCCATGTAATCCTAGCTGTGGGGAAGCAGGCCTGCTGGGTGTTATAAGGAAGTGCTGTTTTATAACAAAGGTGATGGGAACAAAAAGAAAGTACTAGGTACAGTTCAAGTTTTAGGGAAGAGAAAAGAAACAGCATATTAAAAGGAAAATGAAGTCTATGGATGTTAATGTAAATTAGGTTGTTGTTCCTAATATGTCCTAGCATCTTTTAAAGTTGCTTTCAAACTGAATCCAAATTCCCCAATTTTACTGAAGTAAAAGAGTCTTCCTTTCTTTCACTGAATGGTCTCTTTAAAGTAGACAAGGTAATAATATAGTTGTTGACATCAAAGCACAGACCCCAGATTTATATTTAAAGTAAGCATTGTACTGATGTCCCAACCATGAGCCCCTTCTTGGGGGTGGACTTCTCATGATACCCAGTATCTTGATTGTTTTAATACTTTCTCTTTATTGTTGCTTTAACACCTGTGTCTTATACAGATTTGGGCTAGACTAGGTTTTCAGAGTCTTGAGCCTTGCTCCTCATTTTACACAAAAACCTAAATGTGAACACTTAAGACAGCAGGAAGCTTAGCATTTTAATTGTTGTTGTTCTGTTATGTCATTTTTGATTCTCTGTGACTGCATGTCAGGCTTCCATGTCCTTCACCGTCTCCCAGAATTTGCTCAAACTAATGTCTATTGAGTCAGTGATGCCATCCAATCATCTCATCCTCTGTCATCCCCTTTTCCTCCTGCCGTCAATCTTTCCCAGCATCGGGGTCTTTTCCAGTGAGTCAGCTCTTTGCATCAGGTGGCTCAGCTTCAGCACCAGTCCTTCCAATGAATATTCAGGANAGTCAGTGATGCCATCCAATCATCTCATCCTCTGTCATCCCCTTTTCCTCCTGCCGTCAATCTTTCCCAGCATCGGGGTCTTTTCCAGTGAGTCAGCTCTTTGCATCAGGTGGCTCAGCTTCAGCACCAGTCCTTCCAATGAATATTCAGGATTGATTTCCTTTAGGATTGACTAGTTTGCTCTCCTTGCTGTCCAAGGGACTCTCAAGAGTCTTCTCCAGCACCACAGCTTGAAAGCATCAATTGTGGGCCCTACTTATTAAGAATCTCCCCTGTGCCCAGGACTGATTTAACTCTAGTGCTCTGAAACTGCTGTTGCCAAACCCATTTACAGATGAGGAAACTGAAATTTAAAAGAGGTTAGAGATCAAATGTGAAAAACAGTATCATGTGTGGCATAAGATACATATTAGCTGCATTTTGATGTAGCTGAACCTTGACTGTCCAAAAAAAAAAAAAAAAAAAAAAAAACCCAGCAACAAAAAACCCTTGAATCTGACATAGTGGCCAGTAGGTAATATATGATACTGTCTTAAAATTTTTGAAGTACCCATATGTGATAGGCCTTATGATGTAATAGAAGGAGCATCAGATTTGAATTTATATAGAGCTGTACTCAGATTCAAGCTCTGATTTTCAGTTCACTGACCTTGGCCAAACTGTTTATCCATCCTGAGCCTGGTTTCCATATTCATAAATCTGAATGCTTATAATCGCTCTAAGAATTCACTTGCATCAATGATATCTCAGTAAAGCTAGAAGGTATTTAAAAAAAAAAANCAAGTAATGATCAAAAGCATCAATTCTTTGGCGCTCAGCTTTCTTTATAGTCCAACTCTCACATCCATACATGACTACTGGAAAAACCATAGCTTTGACTAGATGGACCTTTGTTGGCAAAGTAATGTCTCTGCTTTTTAATATACTATCTAGGTTGGTCATAGTTTTTCTTCCAAGGAGCAGGAAGAGTCTTAATTTCAAGGCTGCAGTCACCATATGCAGTGATTTTTGGAGCCCCCAAAAATGTGGTGTTGGAGAAGACTCTTGAGAGTCCCTTGGGCTGCAAGGAGATCAAACCAGTCAATCCTAAAGGAAATCAGTCCTGAATATTCATTGGATGGACTGATGCTGAAACTGAAACTTCAATACGTTGGCCACTTGATGTGAAGAACTAAGTCACTGGAACAGACCCTCATGCTGGGAAAGATTAAAGGCGGGAGGAGAAAGGGATGACACAGGATGAGATGGTTGGATGGCATAACTGACTTGATGGGTTTGAGTAAGCTCCAGGAGTTGGTGATGGGCAGGGAAGCCTGGCATGCTACAGCCCACGGGGTTAGAAAGAGTCGGACATGACTGAGAGACTGAACTGAACTAAACTGAAGTCCTGAACAGCTTGGTTATTATTACTGTTTGGAAGCGTCCTTGCTGAACCACACATTCTTATAAGACACAAGTATCAGATCTCAGAGCAATTTTGCCAGATTCTGAAGTTCTCCAATAAAGAGATCATACAGCAAGCTTTCTTGCATGATTTAGGCTACAAGTCAACATCCTCAGCAAGGAGTCCTCAAAAGTCAGGAAAGGGGCATGTCCCACCAATCAGAGGATAGGGTGACTGACAGTGCCAAGCTCAAAGAAGGTGTTTGGGAAGAAATTGAGCTAAATGTGTCTGAGGATCTTCTCATCTTGAGCTGTGCACTGTCAATTCTAAATGTGACATCTGCCCTGAACACTCTCCACCATCTCCTACGGTCCCCTTCCAAGTGTCACGTTGCCTGGTCTGAGCAGATGTTTCATGGGCATTTCAAATTTGAGCAGCACTGAATTTTCCATTTTCCCTCCAAATTAGTTCTTCCCCATCTCAACAAATTTATGAAAATTCTTCCAGTTGCTCAGGACAAAACCCTGGGAATGATCTGATCTCCTATTGCCTATTGCCCACTGCTGCTGCTGCTGCTGCTAAGTTGCGTCAGTCATGTCCAACTCTGTGCAACCCCATAGACGGCAGTCCAACAGGCTTCTCTGTCCCCGGGATTCTCCAGGCAAGAATAATGGAGTGTGTTGCCATTTCCTTCTCCAATGCATGAAAGTGAAAAGTGAAAGTGAAGTCGCCCAGTCTTGTCCGACTCTTAGCGACCCCATGGACTGTAGCCTACCAGGCTCCTCTGTCCACAGGATCCTCCAGGCAAGAGCCCACTAGCAGAGTCGTTAAATCCTAATTCTTTATCTGCAATAGAACCCATAATCCAATCATTTCTCCATCTTCACTGCCAGTACATCCTGAAACCTTCTCTCTGTTCCTCATCCTCTCTCTCCCTACCACTAATTCTCCACACACAGCCAGAGGAATCTAAAACACTATATCAGATCTCATATCTCCCCTTGAAGACTTCCAGTGATTTCTTACAGTGCGTGAAATGAGATCAATTCTGTTGACTATGGTTGGGCGGTGCTTCATACCTGCCCTCATCCCAGCACCTCTCTCTTGACTCTGCGTCTCTTTCACTAAGCTCGGCAACATTGTCTTCTTTGTCTCTCAAACATTAAACCCTTTCCTGCCTCTGTGCTTGCTTTTTCCCTGCTTATAACACTCTTTCTCCTGATGGGCACATTATCCACTGGACTCTTTAGGTCATTCTGACCTCAGGCTCAAGGGATCATGCTCAGGTAGACGTTCTCCAACCCAACTTTCTGAAGTTACTCTCTCTTCAACACCCATCAATTCATAAAGGATAACCTTACATTTAAATATCCCAAATCATCTGTATTTGAAAGAATACATACATTTAGCTTTGGGAAATTATAGAAGATAAAAATTTTAATCACATACCCTAGTATGAAAAAAGCTAAACAAAATACTATGGGTTGAAGTCTTAAAATACTAATAGTTGACACTGGTAAAAATAAAATTCATGATATTTATAACATTTGGCTTAGATGTCATCAAGAATGCAAGTGAAAAATTCTAAGCTGCCATTGGTTTCCATGTCAGGTATGAATTCCATGCATAAACCAGTAATTTATGGTCAGAGAATGACAGAAGGCCAGGAGGTCAGGGGATATTCACCACCTCTAAGCAGGCCCCTTTCAATGGCTCAGAGCACACAGATCAAGACAACTCTCCTTAATCAATCTGGCCTCTAGTGACAAAGCTTTTAAAGACTTGAGACTTTCTGGATGGTTTTCAAATGTTGATTTCCTAAGTGTTTCCTTTTCAACACTTTTCTGTGAGTTCCAGGGGCCAGCTCTCTTCCTCCAGGTGTTAGTTGTAGGGACATTAAAATGGTTCAGTTAAGATGATCTTCAAGACTCTTCCTACTTACTATACTTTGATATTTTAGGCTTTTAAAGGAGCAGTTTTTGTAGAAATAGGGATAGTAATAATATAGATCAAAGAAACAAGAAATAAAAATAACACAACTAATATTTACGGAATCCTTAATATGTGCTAGCCACAAAGTAAAGACTTATTTTGAATGATTGACTCTATGACTTCTGCACAGCAAAGTAAACCATAAACAAAATAAAAAGACAGCCCTCAGAATGGGAGAAAAAACTTGCAAATGAAACAACTGAAAAAGGATTAATCTCCAAAATATACAAACATCTCATGCAACTAAATATTAAAACAACAAACAATCCAGTCAAAAAATGAGAAGATCTAAATAGACATTTCTCCAAAGAAGGCAAACAGATAGCCAAGAGGCACATGAAAAGATGGTCAACATCATTAATTATTAAAGAAATGCACATCAAAATTACAATGAGGTATCACCTCACACCGGTCAGAATGGTCATCATCAAAAATATCTACAAACTATAAATGCTGGAGAGGGTGTGAAGAGAAGGGAAAATCTCTTCCACTGCTGGAAATGTAAATTGATACAACCCCTATGGAGAACACTATGGAGGTTCCTTAGAAAACTAAAAATAGCCTTATTTTTTAAACAATCTGTGTTTTTGTTCATTATCTTCTTCTCATAGCAAATCTGTTTAACAATAAATTGGGGGATATTGTGTTTTACAGATATTTCTGACAGACATTCAAATGGTGGAATATTCTAGCTCTTACAAATGTGCATTTTTCTAGCCCTCGCCTTTTTTTTTGTATTAGGTATATATTTAGGGTTAAGGAAAGGAAGGCTGCACTGTGACGCTCAATGAGCATCTCTCCACTTTCACCTCCAGATGCCTACATATCAAGCACTAAATATGTATTTATTTAAATTTGATTTATTGAAAGGATGAATTCCTGCAAAGTCTGTAATGAGAGCATGACCATTTTATGAGTTATCAATTTTAACAGTTAATGCTGAGAAACGTCTCGAGTCACTAACACGTAAGAATTCAGTTCCTAAGACTTCCAACTAATAGCTCCAAGGATATAAGACTTGTAATATGATTTCTTTAACGATTAAAAAAATGAAAAATATCATATTCACAGGATAATTTCACTTAAGACACTTTTAAATAACATGATTTTTGCATGAGAAAAAGTTATGGAACCAGCAAGGAAACAAAAAGAATTTCCAAGGTTTTGGGAAACCCAAATGCAGAACACTGAAATTAAAATTATATTCATGGAAGGTGATCTGTAGAATTATTCTGTACCTACACCACCAAGATAAGTGTTGTAACAACTAAGAATTGGATATATTTGTCCTTTGTCATTCAGAGGCCAAATTTTTATAAACTATTCACATAAATTTAGCACTACAGCAAAGTGACTAATAAAGACATTCATAATAAGTGTTTTTAACATAAAATACTAACACTGCTAATCATGGAAGACAATATAAAGTGAGCCATCTGCTTCCCTGAATATGTTGGGAATAAAGAGAATAAAAATATGTGGCAAATAAAAAAACCACAATACAGAAAGATCTTTCTATATCATCTATATATTCCACTATTTCACCCTAGAATATCAACTTTATTCATTGGGGTGTGAAATAAGAATGTATTTAATTGCACAAAGTTTATCTTTCTGAGATCTTTATATTCTTAAAAGCCTAAAAAGAACTCCTTCTGTTAATGTATGGCTTTGTCTTATATATATATTTATTTCAATAAATCAAGTTACTTTAAGCCACATTTCCATTTGGATTAAAAATTCAATTCTAGGCAGATTTAAAGAAATGAACAAATGATGCCTCTTGGTACTCACCCTCCCATATCTGTTGGCATAGGACCCAGTGAGCAAGGAATGGAAAACGATGATTGTCTCGTCCAAGTCCCAGATGAACACCCTCTACAAAGGAAGCACCAGATCAGTGTGTCTTGCCCTTGGCTGAGAAACTTGCTATTCATAACTTCAACAAGGAAAGGTAGTCTTGAAATGGGAGACAAATGGAAAATCTGAATTTACTATTTTTTAAACACATTGATGGACATGAGTTTGGGTGAACTCTGGGAGTTGGTGATGGACAGGGAGGCCTGGCATGCTGCGATTNAACAAGGAAAGGTAGTCTTGAAATGGGAGACAAATGGAAAATCTGAATTTACTATTTTTTAAACACATTGATGGACATGAGTTTGGGTGAACTCTGGGAGTTGGTGATGGACAGGGAGGCCTGGCATGCTGCGATTCATGGGGTCGGACACGACTGAGCGACTGAACTGAACTAAAACACAAATGTTCCAAAGTGTATGTCCCAGCTTTTTTCAGATAAAACCTCAGATAAGATATAAGAGAATAGTATCAGCAACACTGTCAAAAATACAGGAAAGAAGTAAGACTACATGTTCTTTCTACTTCTGTAGTCGCTTCTCAGTCTTAGTTCTAAAGACATGGAAATAAGCTAAAACAAGTTTGTTTATAACTTCTAAGACAGAGGGGCAATCAATGAAAAACCATTCAGTTGATCTTTTCTTTGCTTCTGATCACTGTTCATTAAGAAGTGTTAAAATAACTAACCTTATGGCTTATTCTTAATAAGCCAAGTATTGAAAAATTGTATATAAAAACTAAAACTTTACATCATCTATTCACTTTTGTATTACCTATTGGGATGTTATCAAATAGATAGTATATTGTTCCTGTTGATTTTATTGAGATTTCAGAGTTAATAACTTAAGTAGACATAACCTACATGCTCTTGGCATACTTTTGGGGTTTTTAGAATTGAATTATTGAAGAAACTCATTTCAAAAAGATCTTTGAGATATCACCAAAGGCTTCCCAAACCCACTCACAACAGCACATATTCATACACTCAAGTTCTGCTGGCAGTCTATCATCTTTTCGGCCAAAACAATCATGTTTTCTACCATCAGTTTCACTTGGGCAATGAAAATAAAATTAAAATCAGTAGATTCAATGTTTTTAAATCTATCATCCTGTAAAGATTTATTTAATCTCTCCTGCTTTGAACTCGAACAAAGCATGTCTCAAAAGGTGATAACCATTCTGTTTAGAACATTCTGGGTTTTCTTCCCCACAGTACACACAGTGTGCCTTTAATTTCCAAGTGAGTTTTATAAAGCATATTTAGTACAACACTTAATTTAATGGCAATGACACAGAGCAGTACAAGAGAATTTTGTCAAAGCAGAATGATATAATTTATGATGCTTCACTAAAGAGGAAAAATAAATGCTTTACCACAAGAAGTGGAAGAGAAAACAGAAATAAACAGCTGCTTTATCTTTAATATGGAAAAAAAGAAAAAAAAAAAACCTGGCTTATTTATGTTGATATGGAACAGAAAGCAGTAACAAAGGCATTTGGACACCTTACTCATAGCAGGTATACAGAATCCACATTTAGCTTCTAAATCACTTGCTATTTACTTAGGCTTTGGCAACGACATACCTCAAGATCAGAATCTGGAGGAGGAGAAGGGTTATTGTTTCTTCGGCCCCGTCCACGTGACTTCCCATCTGAACCTCGACGCAATCGATCAGAATCTGAATCTTTAATAGGTGTTGATGGGCTGTGGATTGTACCATACTCTGTGGAAATACAGGAAGGATTCTCATCTCTTGTAGTATCACCATGGTGTCAAGATTAACCCTGTTCTAATTCACAGGGAAGTTGGAAGAGTAAAGCACGTTTCATTCTACTCAAATTCTCCATTATCTTTTACTGGCATTGGTAAATAATTTAAGAGGAAGTTGATGCTAGCCTAGCTTAGAAAAAATGTGTGATTAGAAATACTTAAAATTTAATGGAAGGTGGGAGACAACAGGTTGTATGGAGTTGGAGAGACTTCCTTTGTGGTTCTCTGTGATGAAACAATGCACCCCCATCTCCAGGTCCACTTGCTCTCTCATCCCACAGACAGCCCCTGGCCATACCGAGAGGTCCATACAACTGCCTTATAGGGGCTCTTCCAACGACAGAAAGGCTTCTGGTTCATGGAAAGAAATGAAAGAAAAGCCCTTGGGCCAGGGAAAACAGAATTAGATGGATTTTTCTTTGAAAATTTAAATTATCTGTTTTCTCCCTCACTTTATGTGAGAACAAGGGGTAGGCAAGATGAGAGCTGATGTATGAGCAACGCCACACTCTGCACGGTATTTGTCACAGGCTCTTTCTGTGTCTTAGTCTCTTTGAACCAAATATCCCAAACCAGGCAGCACATTAAAGTCACTCATCCAGGAAACTCAGAGAAACCATGGAAACAACTGCACAGAAGCCACAAAATTAAAAACAATCCCCAGCACGCTCAGAGGAAGAGCTGGACAGTGGTTGTGGAGCTGGGAGGAGACTCTTACCCTGTTTCCAGAAAAAAAGACATCTACTCTTACCCCTGGGTACGTTCTTTTCATAGTCCATCCAGTTCACCCATCAGACATCTCTACCCACACTAACTCCAGATGTGCTGACTCCTCCCAAACATCTTTGCCAGATCACTCTGCTAGATATGGTTGAAATCTCTCAGTCTAATATGAGAAATAATATTTTCATAGAGACAATGACACTACATCTCACCAAACAGAAAACTGTGGAGAACAGCTAGAGACCTGGTAGCCATTGTTAACTGGTACTAAGTTATTGTGCCAGTTACTCTATCAATTGAACAACAGCACAACTGTACCACTGACTCTAACCAGGACCTTCCATGAGTCAAACAGCATGGCCTCAGTATAACCTCCAAGTTGAAGTGCTTCTGCAAAGCCTTAAGAGTCAGGGTAGATAGAAATGGACTTTGACAGATTAAATTTCATTTCTAAATCACAAGAGACAGCTCGATGTCTCTCATTTCACCTTAAAACCTAATTGGTTCCAATAACTTTTAGATGTAGCGTCTCCATGTCCTCTGGCACAGCAAACCAGATGGCAAACTTCCTCATATAAACTAGTCATATGGTTCTTGACCCAGAAATCACCATGAGGACTTAACAAAGCTACTAGTTAATTACAGCCAGAAAATCCAAAACAATGCTACTCAATGCTCAACTTATGTTATTCAAGATGCATTTCTACGCTAACTCATCTGGTAGAACTGTTAGAATACAGTGCTGCTTGGTCAACGATAAACATTCTCTAAAATCTGTATTAGATTCTTTTCCTGCAGAGGTCGATGTTTGTGGCAAATTCTCAAGATGTTCCAAACCAAGCTTCTCTCTTCCATGTTTTATAGAGAATTAGGAACTATGCACAAATTTATTTTTTATGGAGTTCATTAGATACCAGGTTGTATTTTAAAGAAAACATCTTGATCTCTTTTTTCTTTAAATATTGTTCAATCTACGTCTCCATACAGAATCTGAATAGTCACTACCCTATACAGAACACACACCAATTCCTTTTAATAGTTTCAAAATGGCATATTTACTTTGTCTCTGGAATAGCTGACATATAATTTGCCCTGGATGTCAAGCAATTGTTGTAAAGTCTATCTTGAATGGTGATGAGCTCTCTAGCTCTAGAAATCCATCTCTGTGAAGAAGCTGAGGACACCAAGTAATGTGTCTTACCATGTGTTTTACACCTCGACTTTCAGAAAGAGATCATTTTGTCCAAAAAGTAATTTACCTTACCTAGGTTTTCTGAACTCAGATTTCCTTCAATTGACTGCCTATTTTTTTACTTCTTGGTGTTTTACTTCTTTATCCTTTTTTTTAAAAAAACTCAGTTAAATCTTTAAAAATACATTTTGTCTCAATTTGAAAATAGAAAAGCTAGAATGAAATCAATTACTTTTGTAAACCTCCCTCCAAAGAAAACAAACTAAAAGATCAAAGTTTACAAAAACATTTTTACATCATGTTATGAAGTTTTTCCAGGTGAAGAAAATAAACCCTAAGAGATGGACAATCTGACATTTTAAAATATTAAAACACACACACACATACCCATCCTTATAGGCCTCAATTTATTAGAAGGAATATGAAATCTGAATAATGCAAGCTATTTTTAAAAAATTTTTCCTCTTTTACAAGGTAGTATGAAATGCTTCTACTCTCCTAACCAGCTTTTCTATCTCTTAGTTCTCCTTCCTCCTACTGGGGCAAAACAACTCAACAAATAATTTAATCTTCTAATCCACCATCTTATGTTTCATTAAAATCCTCTCTAAATTGTTCCACTTTACCCCCACTGAGATAACGGATGTGAAAACATTCAGAAAAGCATTCGTTTCATTTAACCAACATTGACTGAATGTTCACATTCTTAAAGCACTATACTAGGAGCCTGAAGTATAATGACGTACCAACCAGGTATGGTTCCTGCTTTCTTGGAGCTTAACATTCAGAGGAGGGCATTGATTTGTGAATAAAAATGAGAGATTACCAAACAATATGGGAAAGGTAATGAAATAGGAAAAGCACTGCTGGGTGACCACAGAGGAACTCCATGTGATTCAGATATGCAGGGTTACAGGAGTTTTCTGCTGGTGGAAGTCAAATTTGCCAATGAAGAGGGTATGTAACAGCTCCAGTCACAGATCATGTGTGAAGGTGCAGAGAGAGAGGGCATATTGGACTTCCCTAGTGGCCCAATGGTTGAGACTCTGCTTGTCAATGCAGGTGACATGGGTTCCATCCCTGTTAAGATCCCACATGCTGCGGGGCAACTAAGTCCATGCACCACAGCTGCTGAATCTGTGCTCTAGAGCCCAGGAGCCACAACTACGAAGTTCATGTGCTAAAACTACTGAGCCCATGAGCTCTAGAGCCCGTGTTCTGCGAAAAGAAGCCACCATGATGAGAGGCACACACACTGCAATGAGAGAGCAGCCCCCACTCTCCACAACTAGAGAAAAGCCTGCACAGCAGTGAAGGTCCAGCACAGTCAAAAATAAAGTTATTTAAAACAGAGAGAAAGCGAACATATTGAAGAACTGAAAAACAATCAATGTGACCTGACTCTCTAGAACACAGGGATAAGACTGGAGTGGCAGGCAAAGAATTCAACAAGGAGGTGATGTCATCAAACTTCGATTTTTTTAGATCGATGACTCTACCTCTAGTGTAGTGAGGGTCCTGGAGACAAAAGAAGATGGAAAAATGGAGAGATATCCTCACAAGGGGATAACTCAGTCATCAAGGTGATGGATGCTGGTGGCCCAGATGCAGGTAGCAGGGATAAGGGACAGTTACAGATTCAAAGAGGTATTTGGTAGTGAAATCAATTACTAATGGGATAAAAAAGGGGGTGAGGATGATGCTCACACTAGTGGTTGGCAGCTTGGCAGATTCCAGTATGAGCATGGGGCTTAGGAAGAAGGGATGGAGAGAAAAATGTAGGTGACAATTTGGGTCCAGCTTTGGACATATTGAAGAGTCGGTGGTATTTGAGTAAGATGTCTGATAGGCTGATAGCTCCAAAGCTCAGAAAAGAAAGGTGGGTTGAGTTTAGATTTGGAAATTGATACCATATGTAGCGGTGCAGAGGTAAAAAATCCTCCTGCCAATGCAGAAGACATAAGATATATAAGAGATGCTAGTTCAATCCTTGGGTCAGGAAGATCCCCTTGAGGAGGGCAGGGCAATCCACTCCAGTATTCTTGCCTGGAGAATCCCATGAACAGAGGAACCTGGAGGATTATGGTCAACATGGTCTCAAAGAGTTGGATATGACTGAAGAAACTTAGCATGCACACATGTAGTGGAACAAATAGATATCATTAAAAAGATGCAGTGTGTGTAGAAGAAATGGGCACAGAATGGTGGGTGGGATGTGAAAAGGAATACCAAGGTCAGTGCATTAGAGATGAAAGAATATAATATGATAGCAAGGAAAGAGGGATCAGTAACTTCAGATCACCCAAGAGATAAGGAAAAAGGAAGACTGAATTCAAAAGTACTTTAGAGCCAAAGAGGTCTTTGGTATACATGGTCAAAGTATAGGTTTGAAGGTACAAGTATTTTGAAGGTAGATTGGTGGATAAAGATGAGAGAGTAGAAAGTAAAAGAGCAAGCAGGGGGCAAAGCTCCTAAAATATTATCGATGACCCTAAAATGGCCAAATCCAATAACTTTTAGTCTTCAATCGTATCTGACCTCTCTGTGGCTGTGCTGGCCGTCTGCTCATTTAAACCATGAACCCATCAGAATGACTGGATTTCCCATTCTTCTGTTCTTCACTCTACCACTTCTGTCTCTTTGGCCCCCACTTCCCTCTACCTAAAGTTTAAATGTTCTTGATGTCAGTGATACTAAATGTGATCTGCAACCAAAAAAAAAAAAAAAAAAAAAAAAAGAAAGAAAAAGGAGTTTGCAAAATCAGCATGTTAAGCAATGCAAGGCAATGCAATGTCTTGCTAAGATTTTTTAAAGTCAGCTCAAGTAAATAGCAAGCTTATTTATATGCAACAATTACATGCTGAAGCAAATCCCATCTCTCACCAAGGACCAGTGACAAACAACTGGTGCACAGCCAGCCCCTGGGTAGACTATATTCTGAGAAATAGTGCACTCGAGTTTCCCTCCCTAGCCCTCTTATCTCACTATAGGCTCCAAGTGGTTTGTAGCATCCGTAAGAAGGATTTCAATGATAACCCAGGCTGATGATGCTAAAGCTTTACCTCATCTCTTTGATCTGACTATCCCACTGTTTGCCAGACCTCTTGATCTGAATATTCATGTGGTATTCATGAATACCACAACTAAAGTTGTTCTAAACTAAATCCTCCATCTCTGTTCTTCAGTCTGATGAGTGGTACATCTATCCAGTTTTCCAAGCCAGAAATTCTTTGGTAGCTCCATCAAATCAAGACTAAGTTCCATGGCTTTTCTCTCCTAACTACTTTTGCTCCAAGATTAGGCCTTCATTATCCGTTGTCTTAATTCTTGAAAATGGCTATTTCCAAGCTTGCTACCTGCAACCTTTTACCTATCTTCTGTACCACCATGACAGCAAGCTTGAAAACCATTCAATGCTCCAAACCCTCCGGGGGGAGGGGGACAGGAAGAAGAGTATAGATTCTAAGACTCTGACCTGTGGAGTCACATTTCAAATCATGACCCCACTACTTATTAGGCTTTGTTCAAGTTATTTTCCTTTTCTTGGACTCAGTTTCACCATCTGTAAAATGGAAATCAATGACATAAAGTAAAACTACTGTGTAAAGGTATTTAGAACCATGTATGACACTAGCAGAAGAAAGTCCCACTGAGTCACTTTCTGACACCTTCTCTCTAACCAATCTGACTTCAGATACATCTAATTATCTCAGCTCTCCACAAGCGCCATGCTGTTTCATGATTCTGCACAGTTTCCTTTTCTTAGAATGCCTTTTCTCCATACTTACTCCCCTCATCAGTCTGAGAAATTCCTAGTAACCTCTGAAGATCAAGCTCAAGTGTCTTTTTTGTGATTTTCCACCTAAATCTTGGTTCCTACTTTGAATTTACATTTATCTCTATTATAGGGTTATATAATTTTTGTAATCACTTATGTTCATTATGTGCTTATGAACTGTGGTGCTGGAGAAGATTCTAGAGAGTCCTTTGGACTGCAAGGAGACCAAATCAGTCAATCCTAAAGGAAATCAACCCTGAATATTCATTAGAAGGACTGGTGCTGAAGCTGAAGCTCCAATACTTTGGCCACCTGACATGAAGAGTTGACTCATTGGAAAAAAGCCCTGATGCTAGGAAAGACTGAGGGCAGGAAGAGAAGGGGGTGACAGAGGATGAGATCACTGGATGGCATCACTGACTCAAAGAACATGAGTTGGAGCAAATTCCAGGAGATGGTGAAGGACAGGGAAGCCTGGTGTGCTACAGTCCATGGGGTTGCAAAGAGTCAGACATGACTTAGCAACAGAACAATAAATGTTCATTATAGAAAACCTTGTTTGATTTATTTTAAGCAAATGTCCATCACTCCTGCTCCTAGAGAGCAGCCCTGGAGGTATTTGTTTTATATTCTGAAAGCACAGTAAGAGTGCAGAGCACAAAGTAGACAGTAAAAAAAAAAAAAAAAAAAAAAATCAATGATCAAAAGAATGAGTGTTTCTCTACTTTTTACTCTATTAAATCTATGAAGATTATCTAATTATCTCTATTGGCAAGTCAAAATATTTACAAGTGGGAAAGAGCTGGAATTCTTTTTAAGTTAATGTTTATATATTCAATCATAAAATATTAAAATCTACACAAGATTATTAAAATTCTACATTTGTAAATACTACCAAAGAGTTCCATAAACCCTTTAAGAGTAAAAAGGAAAACAGAAAACTGGAACTCAGAAGAGTCCATTTAGTCCATCTGAGCTCATAACTCCTACCTGAACCTTGGGGAAGGGATTTCCATATTTTTTAGTCTTCAGTCTCCTGGTTTGTCAAGTTGAGGACACAACCTAGATTACATAAAGTCTGATTATCTACAAATGTACAATATTTACCAAACTGGCTCAGATGGTAAAGAATCTGCCTGCAATGCAAGATACCTGTGTTAGATCCCTGGGTCAGGAAGATACTCTTGGAGAAGGGCATAGCTACCCACTCCAGTATTCTTGCCTGGAGAATCCCATGGACAGAGGAGCCTGGTAGGCTACAGTCCATGGGGTCACAAAGAGCTGGACATGACTGAGCAACTAACACACACACACACCCAACTTAGTTTTTGTTTCTCCCTCTCACTCACCCTCAGAATAATGGGTCTAAAATAATTCAAGCAACTCCAACTCTCAGAGCCAGCAGGGTTTACTATCTACAGAATCTAGTCCAACCTCCTCACCCAGTTTTATTTCTCATGCCTCCCACGACATGTTACCTGCTTTCTCACATATAGTGCCAAACAGTTTTAAAACGATTTTGTCCATTTAAACTGGCCAGTTTGACCACAGCCTTATAAGCACTGGCTGTTGCTGTTTCAAAGATGTCCTTACCATTTTATTAGGTGCAGAAAATAGTGCTTTAATTGGGAAATATTGGAGATGCTTATATGTATGTGCTTGAAAAGTAATTTCCCTCCATGAACTGTGCAAATTCTTTGTCAATTTTAAAATATTCATTTACTGATTTACATAAAGTTTTAACACCTTTTTTCATGTTTGCAGACATTTTTCCAAGCGTGAGAACACCTCCAATTATGCTGATATTTCAAATTATGCTTTTCTTTGAGAAGTTTTTTATTTTGATGGAGTCCTGCTCCACAGCCTAAAAGCTTGATTGGCTCCTTGAAGATTTAGGAGATTGAGGATTTATATTCATACTGTTCACAACAAATACTTAATCTAAGGTTGCTGGGAAGTTCTGATCTAACTTTATACTCCTGGGAATATACATGCCAGTGGAGTTGTAAGGAAAGTAGGGTACAGGGCTCCTCCAGTTCCCTCCTCTGTGCTTTGGGATGATGGAGGCCCTCCTTGCTCAGTCCTAAGTCTAATCAATGGGAAAGACTACTGAAAAAGAAGTAACCGAGCTCCTTGCCAAGAAGAAGCCCTTGCCAAGTGCATATGACACTGCATTCAGCCCAGGAGAGCCACCATCTCTGGACCCTGAATCTATGTTAAAATGACACAGAAGTGCAGAGCTTTGGGGAAATGCTTTTTACAATTATTTGAATTTAGTAAACATGAGACCCAGTGATCGATTTTTGTATAGCTGACGCTTGAACAACTTGAGATTAATCTGCCTATAATGGATAGTCAGCCCTCTGTATCCACGCTTCCTCCATTCACAGCATCAACCAATCTCAGATCATAGTCCTGTATGTGGTATTTACTAGTGAAAAGTATCCCTGCTCAGATCATAGTCCTGTATGTGGTATTTACTAGTGAAAAGTAACCCTGTATCAATGGACCTGCACACTTCACACTAATGTTTTTCAAGGGTCAACTGTATTCTATTTGCTGCTAGGGAGGACTCAGATAAAAGGAAAAGAGTATATTACTTCCTTAAAAGCAGATATTGCCACGTTCAAGACTCAAGTATTCAAGGATATGCGGTAAGTAGAAAGAAGATGCCAATCAGCACTGAGGCACCCTGAACTTTGAGACTCTCAAGGTCAACCTAGGTACACACACAAATTATCTTAAAAGGTGGTCTATCAAGACAAAAATCATGAAGACTGAAAGGAAGAATGAATGAAGAATGAGAGCAGTTGATTCTGATTCAGTGAGGAAAGGTTATCATGGCTCTCTGGAGGCACACGCATCAAGTTTGATGCTACTGGCCACAGGAACCATATACGTCCATTGGGTATGTTCCTGTTACTAATTTTTATAATTGGTTTTCCTAGGTAGGGGAAAGCTGCTGGGTAAGGCTGAGTCCGATTACAGTAACCAAGGGGGATTGTATCATACTCTAGATACAGGTTCTGCAATCAACACAAGGTGAAAACCACCTATAATCAAAATTACCCCCAAATTCTTTCAACCAGATACACGGAGTAGCAAAGGGTGGGACAGTAGGGTATAGATCACACAGGCCCTGGTGAGGCATGGAACCAACCTGCCCACACTATTTAACTTCAATTCTCTTTTTTTCAGACTGGCAGGTGTCTGTATATTCTAATACAGAGGTCAAGAAGGTTTTTTTCCTTTTATTTTTTTTTGGTAAAGAGTCAGCAAATGGTTTCATGGACCATATGGTTTCTGTGGCAATGACAGAATTCTGCTGATACAGGCCAAAGGTAACCCCAGACAGGATGTTAGTGAAGGAGTACAGGGGTGTTTCAATAAAACTTTATTTAAAAAACAGATTTGGCTTGTGGGAACATATAATTGTATTCATTAATGTAACCCTGTGTGATTATGAGATTCAGGCAAGTAACTGTCACCTGACTTTTCTGGGTATTATCACTTTTTCAAAAGTGTTAACCAATGGTGAAAGGTAAAACTGTGTGGTGTTGAAATACTTGGAAAACAAGGTCCAAAACAAGGTGCTAATTTGGGGGGAGTTGATAACAAGCAAGCATGGCTGGATGGCATTCACGGACTCGATGGACGCGAGTCTGAATGAACTCCGAGAGATGGTGATGAACAGGGAGGCCTGGCGTGCTGCAATTCATGGGGTCACAAAGAGTTGAACACGACTGAGCGACTGAACTGAACTGATAACAAGCAGAAAAGGAATTTAATATATACTTTTTAAAAGGCACTACCCCAGGTGTTAAGAGAGCTTAGCCATCATGTCAAGCCATCACCCCTACCCTGAATATGCAAACAAGGTAGAGGAGGATAGGATTTTGTTTTTCTCACGAACACAGTAACTTGACATGCAAAACAGATTACAGATTCTCCTTGGGTTGATAGGGACACCAGACACCTCCATCCTGGGAGGGATTCTGGGTTCTCACCTCCAACAGAACAGGTCTCCATGCAGGTACCAGGCCTGATGAAGCTGCTTTAAGGTGGGCACTGCTCCAGGTGTGCCACCTTGGGGACACTTGTTTCCTGGGCTCTCTGTAGCTGACTGAATTCTGTCACAAATGACCGGAGCAGGCAAGCTCCAGTGACACTGGATGATAAGCTAAGCTTGTTTCTGAGGAAAGAAAAATTCAAAGGCCCTGCCTGCCATGGTCAAGTCATACTGTTCACAACACAGTCTGCCCTCTGTATCCTCAAGTTTAGCATCCATAGATGAAAAATATTTTTTAAAAATCCAGAAAGCTCCAAAAAACAAAACTTGAATTGGATGCTTTTGAACTGTGGTGTTGGAGAAGAATCTTGAAAGTCCCTTGGACTGCAGGGAGATCCAGCCAGTTAATCCTAAAGGAAATCAGTCCTGAATATTCATTGGAAGGACTAATGCTGAAGCTGAAGCTCCAACTCTTTGGCCACCTGATCCAAAGGATCATCTCACTGGAAAAGACCCTGATGCTGGTAAAGATTGAGGGCAGGAGGAAAAGGGGATGACAAAGGATGAGACAGTTGGATGGCATCACCAATTCAATGGACATGAGTTTGAGCAAACTCTGGGAGATGATGAAGGACAGGGAAGCCTGATGTGCTGCAGTACATGGGGTCTCAAAGAGTTGGATATGACTGAATGACTGAACAACAAGGAACAATTCACATAGCATCACACTGGTATTCTAAGTAATCTAGAGATGATTTAAAGTATACAGGAGGATGTGCATANGGGAAGCCTGATGTGCTGCAGTCCATGGGGTCTCAAAGAGTTGGATATGACTGAATGACTGAACAACAAGGAACAATTCACATAGCATCACACTGGTATTCTAAGTAATCTAGAGATGATTTAAAGTATACAGGAGGATGTGCATAGGTTATATGCAAACATTATGACATTTTATAAGGGACTTGACTATCTGTGAATTCTGTATGGGGTGGAGGGCCCACAGGAACCAAACCCCCAGGATACTGAGGGATGATGGACAGGAAAATTAGGAAGTTTAGGTGAAAGGGCAAATGGAAAGGGGGCATGGATATGTCCATGTTCTTTTCAAACATTCTTTTCACAATGAACACTCAGATTTTCTTTAACTTCCAGTGACCTCTGATAACTGTATCTGACAACCATTCCTTCCCAGGTCTACCCCCTCAACCCCAGTCCCCTGACAACACTGTAAAGTGGATTCTCCTCTCCTGTAAGTCATCCTGGAACCAACCTCTCTACTCAGAGATCCTCAGACTTAAAAAGTGCAATTTCTACTATTCTCAGAACTCTACAGAAGTTCCCTTGGTGGCCTAACCTTCACGCTTGCATTATCTGGTGACAGAGTCATTCCCATGGAAGATAAGTGCTCAGAGCAGAGCACAGGTGTATAAATACATCTCATTCAGTTACTTTGATTTTTTTTTCCCCTGTAAAAGGGGAACAAGGTTGGAAAACGTCTTCAAAAAGGCCTTTTAGATACTGTTTTTGGAAAGCAACCTTTGAAACAAGTCAATTTTAAAGCAGCTACAAAATCAGTCACCTTATGGGTGTGTGATGTTAGTCACTCAGCTGTGTCAGACTTTTTGTGACCCCATGGACTGTAGCCCACCAGGCTCCTCTGTCCATGGGATTCTCCAGGCAAGAATACTGGAATGGGTTGCCATTTCCTTCTCCAGGAGATCTTCCTGACCCAGGGATTGAACCCAGGTCTCCTGCATTGCAAGCAGATTCTTTATCATCTGAGCCACCAGGGAAGCCCCCACCTAACTCATGCCTTAGATCTAAACTTCCGTTCACACTGTCCTTCTCTGCTGGAGTTTGAGAAATAAATGGGGAAGATTTTCTTATGTCTNCCAGGTCTCCTGCATTGCAAGCAGATTCTTTATCATCTGAGCCACCAGGGAAGCCCCCACCTAACTCATGCCTTAGATCTAAACTTCCGTTCACACTGTCCTTCTCTGCTGGAGTTTGAGAAATAAATGGGGAAGATTTTCTTATGTCTTTTCTTTTTTAATCAGTCATCAATGCCACATCTATACTGACAATGAACCGTAACCTCTGATATTGACTAGTTTCACTTTTCCCACCTTCCCTTTCCCACTGTTGTGATTTGGGGAATTTTGACTAGGAAGACACCCCTAGGGCATGTTTTCAATGATGAAAGTTTCTAAACAGTGCTGATGCATCTTCTGTTCACTTTCTTAGAACACTGCTATACCCTCATCTCTGTCCATCTTCTCTTTCAGATTTGACCTTTCTTTCTTAAACTTTTAAAAGAAATGTAAACCTGTAATGCTATCTTCTCCTGAAGTCCTAGCTCTGGCCAGTGCCCCTGGGTCTACAGCCCACGGGTGTGTTTGATCAGATTCAGCCGGTAGCCCTATACCAGGCCAGCTCCATAGACGTGTGGCCTGTGTACTCACATGGCGCCCCAGGCTCAGAAAGGCCCTGCACGTGGTTGAATGCCCTACTGTGCTGTTTCTTTCTCTTTTAGAGTCTAGTGTTTATTTTATGTTATGGCAGGTACACTTGAATTTCAAAAATTTAAAACATATAAAAAGTGGTTAGGGACTAACATTTGTATCAGTAATCGATAAAGGTCTAAGACTGTTTATTATACAGCAGGGTACAACGGTTGTGCTAATGCTAACAGGGCACCACGGAAATGAGTCTAAAAATCATCATTTAGGTTTTATACAAACAAAGCATTTGCTGCTGTCTCAGAATTTGGGGACATAGTCTGCCGTGCTGTTTTGAAAGTCCTAATCTATGAACAAAGGGCATGCATCTTGTGCCCTTTGGCCCACAAACCCTTTAGCCCTCCTGCCTGTGGCTGTCACAAACAAATGCCTGAGCCAGTGGAGCAGCTCCACCTGGGGATTACGTGCTTAGAGCACCTGCTTTGTGCCAGGCAAGATGCTAGTGCAACAAGACAATGGTTCCCGCCGTGACAGAACCTCAGAGCTGCTGTGTTCACTGCATATCGAGGCATCATATGGGACAGCTTGCCACCCAGGACCAAGTCTCCTTCTAGCCTCAAGCAAGAAACCTGCCTTCCCAACCACTGAAAAAATAAAAGCATCCACTCTCCATGCTTTCCACGCCTGGGTAAACCCCCTGCCAGTACTTTCCAGGCACTGTCTCCTCCCCTCTTGTTAGGATGGACAAATTTCTGTGCTCCTAAAACTAACCTCTCATTTGGGCATGAGATCCCAGCTCCTGTAAACTACTTCAGCCAGTGTTTCCCTGGATCACTTACATATGCATACAGACTGGATCTATTTCCTGCCTGAAAAAATATCCCCAATTTTTTCCTCCAGTTTCTGCACCATTTTTCTATCACCTTGTAATGGACAGCAGAAATAAGTGAAAGAATTGGGTTTGCTGCATAAATTTCTCCTCCTCCCATTCCCTTTTACATCCATTCCAATCATGCTGTTTTTTCCAGCATGTCGCCAACACTCCCCTCGGTCAGTATCCCCAGGGATGGCTTTCCCTGGTGGTTCAGAGATTAAGAATCCACCTGCAAATGCAGGGGACATGGGTTCAATTCCCGGTCCGGGAAGATCTAACATGACTCAGGGCAACTAAGCCCGTGTGCCACAACTGCTGAGGCCTACATGCCCTAGAGTCCATGTTCCACAACAAGAGAAGCCACCACAGTGAGAAGCCCATGCACTGCAACTGGAGAGTAGCCCTCTCCCTCACCGCAACTAGAGAAAGCCTGTGAGCAGCAACGAAGACCCAGCACAACCAAAAAGAAAGAAATAGAAGGAATTCTTAAAGAAAGAAGAAAAGATCCCCAGGGATTCCTGCTCTGTCATCTCCAATGGTCAAGTCTCAGGTTCCATGTTTTCAAGCCTTCACTGGGATTACACCTGGCGGATCACACCTCACTCCCGTGTAACACTTACTTCCCACAGCCTCGTGCTCCCTCTGGCTCTCTCTCCCCTGCTGTATTCACACTCAGTGTCCTGCTCAACTCATCCAGACACATCAGCTCTAAATGGCATCTCTGTTGACAAGTTTAGATTCTAAATGTTCCTGTGAACATCAGACTTACTTATCCAACAACTTCCTTGCCATCCCCTCTCTGGATTTCTCAGAGGCATCTCAAACTCACATGTGCCAAACTGGAAACCCTGATGTCCCCAGTTCCACCTTCTCTCCCTGCCATTTCCCCATATTAGTCAATGGCAAATGTGCTTTTCTAGCCGTTTGTGCCCCAAACCACGAAGTCACCCATGACTCCTCTCATACTCTTCACATTCAATCCACAGACAAATCCCAGTAGCTACACTCTTTAACCTCTCTCAGGTCTGACAGCCAGTGCCTCCAGCCCCAGCCCAGCCCCCGCTACATCTCACCTGGACCACTGGAAGCATCTCCTACATGATAGCCCCCAACCCCCATCTTGCCTTGCCCCAGCTCACTCTCGGCTCAACAACCAGACAGATGCCTTTTAAATGTCATGACATCCCGCTACTTCTCTGCTTAAACATTTCTCAAAACAAAACCCAAAGTCCACCCCATGCCTACACGCCTGCTGTGATGTGGGCTCTGTACTTCCCACCCTCACCCCCACATTTTCCTCTGCCAACGCACTCCAACCACACTGGCCTTCCTGCTGCTTCCCAAATCCACCAAGCACAGTCCCCGGTCCAAGCCTTGGTAATTCTGTTTCCTCTCCCAGCACAGTTTTCCCCTAAACACATAAGGTCTCTCCTCATCCCCTTTCGGGTATCTGCTAAAATGTCAACTTGCTGGACCACAGTTCAGAAATAGTTCACCTGCTCTAACTCTTCTCTTTATGCACCACGTCATCCTTCCAGGTACTTCTGACTACTAAATGCATTTTAATATTTACTTATTGTCTGTGTCCACTCCAGTACTCTTGCCTGGAAAATCCCATGGATGGAGGAGCCTGGTAGGCTGCAGTCCATGGGGTTGCTAATAATCAGACAC
>SJYV01005777.1:708889-730201 GCA_006410875.1 Neotragus pygmaeus | reverse complement strand
ATGGATGTGAGAGTTGGACTGTGAAGAAGGCTGAGCACCAAAGAATTGATGCTTTTGAACTGTGGTGTTGGAGAAGACTCTTGAGAGTCCCTTGGACTGCAAGGAGATCCAACCAGTCCATTCTGAAGGAGATCAGCCCTGGGATTTCTTTGGAAGGAATGATGCTCAAGCTGAAACTCCAGTATTTTGGCCAGCTCACGAGAAGAATTGACTCACTGGAAAAGACTCTGATGCTGGGAGGGATTGGGGGCAGGAGGAGAAGGGGACGACAGAGGATGAGATGGCTGGATGGCATCACGGACTCGATGGACATGAGTCTGAGTGAACTCCGGGAGATGGTGATGAACAGGGAGGCCTGGCATGCTGCAATTCATGGGGTCGCAAAGAGTTGGACACAACTGAGCGACTGAACTGAACTGAACTGTCACTTTCTAAAAATCAGACATAATTGTGATGTCCTGGCCCAAGAACCCTGAGTTAAGGAGTGGCCATTAACTCGACTTCCAGGCCAATGTTCACCATCCTATCAAACCAAGTCCACCCTTTCCATGCTCTGGCTCAGTAATGCTGAAGGAGTTATATATTGTGAAAAGTGGTATTTTTATTTTAGTTTTTAGTACTGAAGTAGAGTTGGCTTACCATGTTGTATTAGTTTCTGATGTATAGCAAAGTGATTCACTTATATGTGTATTAATACATATTCTTTTTCATATTCTTTCCATTATGTTATTCTAAGATATTAGTTTCCTGTGCTATCTAGTAGGTCCTTGTTTATCTGTTTTGTATATAGTAGCTTGTATCTGCTAATCACTTATATGTGGAATGTAAAATATGATACAATGAACTTGCTCACAAAACAGAAACAGACTCACAGAGGTAAGAAACCAAAATTAGGGTTACCAAAAGGAAAAGGAATAAGCCAGGGGCAGGGGGGTAGAAAAGTGGTATTCTATTTTTGGCCACACAAACATCACTGACACACAAAGTGAGAGACAAGGGCATCTGAGAAATTTTTCATAAATGAATCTGGAGACAAACTAGCTCATTTCTAAAAGACTTCTTCATTATAACTCTTTTGAAGCTGGTAAATAATTTTAAAAGTAAATTATACAGTCACCCAAAAGATGGTGTATCAGAAAGACTGGCTTTCTTCTTGTCACCATGAGGGGTTCCGACAGGGAAAGGGTGGTGGTCTTGTCAACCGTAACAAACAAGAAACAGTCCTGCCAGGAGACCCTGTGTGGCCACCCGGTTCTATAGGTGCTAAGCAATTATAGTTTAAAACTAAACTGATCCCTCCAAATCTTTATTAGTAAATCCTAAGTACTTTTTCATAGTCAAGAACCCAGGCTATGTTGATTTATAACACGATTTAAAATGATAAATCAACATTTCGTGGTGTGTGATTTAATCTAGAGAACACAGTAGCTATAACTTCAAAAAAGTTCCAAAAAAAAAAAAAAAAAGGTAACATGTAGGTCAAAGGTCTACTTCACAGAGAACAAGGACTTGCATTAAAAACCAGAATCCCAGCCAATGTAAGAATGCTGGAACCTGCAGGGGCCTGTCTGTACTTACTATGTTTTAGAGCATTTTCTAGCACTTACTCAGCAAGCAGGATGCTATCTGTCCCCCGTGTATTTTCACAAAAGTCCATTTGCTTTTCTTCCCTGGCCTCTTTGCCATGGGCTATGTCCATCATCAGGCGCGATCTATGTGGCAGAAGTCAGCGCAGCTCCCTGGGGAAAGGCCTCTGAAGGCCAGATGGGCTACTTTTTAAAACCAAAGTTTGCTCCTTTTCTTATAAGAAGGATTTTAAAGGATCAAGCCAAGGACTATTCCTTTCTATCTCAGTAATAATTTTTCTATGTCAAAGATAATTTTTAACTAATGTCATAAAGGGGGCAAAGCCTTAATATTTATCTTTATTGATCTATTTCTCTATATTTTAATAAAAACCAGTTCATACAGACAAGAATGTGGATACTGATAACTAATTACTGCTATTACTGACTTCAAAAGATTTCCCTACAATTTCCAACATTTGTCACTTGAAATAACATAAGATGCCAAAATAAGTAAAACCAAATATTACTGCTAAAAAATCAACTTAAGCAAGAAAAAAAAAATCTGCAATGCAAAAATTTCGACAAACTCAAATATAAATGTGAGTAGACTGGCAAAGCAATTAAGAGAAATTGTGAACAATCAGGGCGAGCTGAAATGGCAATTCTCCAATTATAACTTTCTTCTGTCACTTTATGCCAGAAAGTGCAAACTTCAAATGCTTTATCAGAGCAGATTATTAAAAAGGTTTAGCAAATATTTCCTTAAAACTGTGTATTTGCAAGCTAGGAAAAATATCATTTCTATAGGTAATGGAAAAACTTTAATAGTATATTTTGCTAAGCCATTTTGAAGTTCTAAAAGCCTAATAAACTGAAAGACTTCAGCTGTATACTCGAAAAACTACAGACAGGCAGACCAAAGAAAATCAGGGTGGTTGCCCTTATTAGATTATTATTGGATGGTTTCCACTTGATAACAAGCCCTGGAGTAAGTAAGCTTAAGAGAACTATGGAATTGTCACCCTTCCATGTCCCATTAACAAACCTCTGTCCTTATTTATGGCCCTTCCTCACTGGGTGGGCCTCCAATCTCTTTAACAGAACAAACAACATTATACACTGAATACAAAGAGGGAGTTAGAACTTGCCGTTATTTTCTCCTCTAAGGGAGAGCAATAAAGCCTAAAAGAAAATAAACAAAGTAGGGTTTCGTGCATGTACATCTGTGTAGTCCCTCTCATCTACCTAGGCAAATCCTGACACCTCCTTGCCACAGAATGACAAAATGTCCCCCACCTCATTGCTATTCTGGGGCAATAAAGCACTCAGAAAGGCGTTCTACACAACCACACAATTCTCTAACACCTCCATCCACTCCACCTACGACTGTGAACACAAGGCAGGACTGCTTTGAACACAACATGATAATAAACTAATCAAGGATTTTACGATGGGTAAATTCCAAATTCATTTTCCCAAATGAACAGAATTAGAGTCTTTATGAATCTTAACTTCTAACTGCCATTGTGACAGAGGCCTTTCCATGCCCAGCAAAACATGCGTGTATTTCAGATACTACCAGATAAAACAAAACCACGAGCTGGTCAACCCCTGCAAATGGCGATCAATAGAACTAAGTTATCATGGCAAGCTGGGTTTTCCTCAAAGCTGAAGCTTAACCAGTTAAGAGGCCAGACAGTTTGAATTGCTTCTAGTGTGAAAATTGTTTGCATTTTCCTTACCTCAAACAGACTGCTAAACAAAATGTCATTTTCTTCCTATGACTCAGCCTCAAACTTATTATTTTTGGCTGTGTCGCATGGTATGTGAGATCTTAGTTCCCTGACCAGGGATTGAACCTGTGCCCCTTGCAGTGGAAGCACAGAATTAACCACTGGACCACAAGGGAAGTCCCTTGGCCTCAAAATTATGAACACTCTCTTGTCTTCGGTGGTTGATGGTACTCTTTAAGTCTATAGTGTATAGGTTGTGGGGGTAAATGAATGAACAGGAATGACAGCAATGGGTCCAGAATTTGTGGTTTTTAAAATACTATAACTAAAAGATTGATTTCAAATCAGATGCCTCTATTATACAAAACGAGAATAAAGTTTGCTTTTGACAAACTGGGCAGGTATTCTGTGAAACAGGTCAGTGAATCAAAGGCTAAAGTTGTTTCTCCTAAATGGTTTCTCTGCTCTTGGTACATGTAAGCATGTGCGTGTATACACACACCCCNATTCAGTCACACACACACACACACACACACACACACACATGTATATATATATATATATATATATATTTTTTTTTTTTTTTCCTCCTGGGAAATGCAAGAGAAGGAGAATTTGGCAGTGCTTCCTAATCTGGAACTATTACATGATGATGATGATAATGATAATAACAATCACCACCACCACATGGTTCACCACATGTTCACCACAATGAACACAGTTAAATGAAACTAAGCATTTAAATGCTTACCAGTGCTAGATGTTGGTCAGAGTGATGAGTCATGTCTGACTCACAATCCCATGGGCTGTAGCCCACTAGGCTCCTCTGTCCTTGGTATTTCCCAGGCAAGAATACTGGAGTGGGTTGCCATTTCCTTCTCCAGGAAATCTCCCCAACCCAAGGATCGAACCAGCATCTCCTGCATTGCAGGTGGGTTCTTTACCACTGAGCTACCATAGAAGCCCATACATGGATAATCTCAATGAATTCTCACAATACTACAGTGGGTGTGTGTATGCACTCAGTTGCTCAGTCGTGTCCGACTCGGCAACCCTGTTAGGTTCCTCCATGGGATTCTCTAGGCAAGAATACTGCAGTGAGTTTCCATTTCCTCTTCCAGGGTGTTTTCCTGACCCAAGTCCTGAACCTGCATCTCCTGAATTGGCAGGCAGATTCTTTACCACTGAACCACCTGGGAAGCCCACTACTGTGGGAACAGAAAATATTCAAGACAAAGAAATGGGGTCATGAAGTTGAACCCCATGCTGAAGTCCCACCAATAGCAAGGGCAGGGTGTTCAACAGGCAGCTTGACTCCAGTACCTACATTGTTTGCAAGAAAGCAAGATTGTATCTTTAGTCCAATCTTCTAAATCTGACAGAACCAAAGAGGTGATCATCATAAATTCTCCTGAGGATAATCAGCACAACACCCTAAAGCATAAATGCCACCATGGAGTTAGTTCAAGTCATCTTGGTTACTAAAGTAATTCTTCTAATATTGTGAAATCCTAATATGAAATCTTAGCAACTAAATCTCTGAATAACTGATCATATTTTATATTTTAAAAGTCAAAAGATCTTGGATAAAAAGCTGGGTAAAATATCAATACTCCCAAATCACTAAGATATGTACATTGTCATCCAGGATTCTAAGAATTTTTAACAGCTATAAGAGTGATATGAACAAAAATCGCTGTTATCCATTAAGGATAATAGAATTTGGAGAATTTTAAAAATAATTTTAGACATTATAGAAAGTTTTATATTGAAAAGCAGTATTGAAAGACAAAGGTCAACAGATTCCCATGACTGGACATATAATATCATTTCATCCATTTTTTTTTTATAATGCACTTAATGTTTAAGAAATTCATATTAATCAGAGTTTAGTTATTTATCCATATGTGACTATAAGTAGTCTACAGTCTATCATGTATCATTATCCATCATCATTTTGGCAAGTTTCAAGTTAACAGCATGGTATTCTCTGGCTTGATGTGTGAAAATCGTATTTTCAGATTACTCTAAAAATGAGCAAAGTGCCATTACACAAACATTCATATGAAATAAAATTCTAGTGAAAATGGGTTCTAAAATCCCACTGGAAAGACCATTCAAGCAGGGTATGCCTAAAAACACAAAAAGTTTTAATGCAACATCCCAGATGCAATGAAATCTATGACTAGAGAGCAATGCTACATTTACTATATTTGGTTCTACAAATGTCCTTATTTCTGCTTTAAAATGAAGACTCTTTCCCTCCTCCAAGTTAACTTTCTTTTCTTCTTCATTTCCATTCTTCTCCATACTCTAAAGCTACACTTAGATCTGATAGCTAGCTAGTTCTCTTAGGAATTTTCTGCCACATAAGCTTTTGATCTGAGAGGAAAAGAGGGAGGGGACATATATATACACACACCTATGGCTAATTCATGTTGATGTATGGCAGAAACCATCATTATATTGTAAAATAATTATTCTCTAATTTTAAAAGATTTTGAATTTCTGCAATATGGCCACTTGATAGTTATTGAAATAAACTTAAATAAATGAAAAATTATGAACTGTATCTCCAATATTAGGACATATGCCAAAACTAAAAAGCAAAAGATTACAACTGCCCTAAAAAAGAACTTTCAAGTGCCGCCTTTCTTGAATTTCCCAAGATACAACCCTGTTTTTACTTCTAATCTTTCTCAGACTGACAATTGAACAAAATATAATAGTTACGTATGACTAAAAGAATGAGGTGAAAAAAGAAAAGACACAGAGTACATGTCTAATTTCTTAATGTTAGTGTTTCATTTAACCAACATAATAAGTTTACTATGACATACCATAAACGTTTCTAAATCAGTTCAGTTCAGTCGCTCAGTCGTGTCCAACTCTTTGTGACCCCATGAATCACAGCATGCCAGGGCTCCCTGTTCATCACCAACTCCTGGAGTTCACTCAGTCCATCGAGTCATTACGTTTCTAAATACTTACTCGCAATTTCTATACTCAACGCATTGTGGATGGTAACCAAGGGGTTGGCTGCACATGGGCTCAAGCCCAGGAATCACACATGTAGGTAATCTCTCTTCTCTGGAGGGCACTTCACTTATTTCATTTGGACTCTTAGGATCCACTTCTCCTTTGAGAGACCTGGATGCCCAGGGTAGAATGGGACCTACCACAGCACCCAACTTTTCCCCCTAACTCTCCCAAGACTCTGCAATTGCATAGTTCATTTATCTGTTTGTCTACTTTCTCTCTACTTCACACAAATGAACTTTACAGACTTCGCTCACCTTATGAACCATTTCACTATTAAAGCCTAAGATGGTTCAATTCTTCAATGAAGTCTCATCACTTTCTGTTCTTTTTATCCCTTTATTCAACTGACATTTAGCATGTACATAACCATAGTTCTTTCCCCAAGGCAGCTTTCAAGTTTTGGAATCAGGCACAAAAGTAATAACCTTCTAACAATAAACATCATCCATTGTAAGATCGTTTTAATTTTGTAGCCATCAAGTATTTCAAAACTTTATAATTCAGTCCTTTTTATACCAAAGGCAAAACAAATATGAAAGGATTAATAGATCTGGTCCCATAAAATTTTAGCTTCCCCATGCAGGGAAAAAAGCTCTTTAAAATGATAAACTGGAAATGTATCTATAAAACATATTTTATAGAAAACATTATAAAATATAGAAATTTATGTTTTATAGAAAATATTTTATAGAAAAGTATCTATAAAACACTACCGAAGTTTAAGAAGTGTAGTATAAGAAGAAAAGATGAACATCAACATGTTAGAAAAGAAAAAATGGCTTATCAGCTCAATTTTCTAAAAATGCACATGAAAATAACAATAAGATCTCAGACCTTCCAATATGACAAATTTTTAAAAGTTAAATATTTAATGTGTTCACTCTAATTCACAACCCTTCCTTGTGTAAAAACATTACAAATCCTTAAAAGAGTTTTAAACAGTTTACCTAACCACACTTAAATTTACTCAAAGGGAATAATTAAGGATGCATGTAAGACATTCGTAGAATCATTCTAGATGTCTGATAATGGATTAAAATATATCTATGAAACCATGCAGCCATTAAAATGATCCTACAGTTTATTGATATGAAAAGATGTTTATATGTGTTATTAAAAAGAGCAAGTTGCTAAGTGTCTTCAAACAGATGAATGGATAAAGATGTGGTATGTTTGTACATGTATATACACACACACACACACACACAGAGTGGAATACTACTCAGCCATAAATAAGAATGAAAATTTGCCACTTGTAGCAACATGGATGGATTTGAAGGGCATTATGACAAGTGAAATACGTCAGACAGAGGAGGGCAAATACTGTATGAAATCAATTATGTGCTGCTGCTGCTGCTAAGTCGCTTCAGTCACGTCCGACTCTGTGCGACCCCATAGACGGCAGCCCACCAGGCTCCCCCGTCCCTGGGATTCTTTCAGGCAAGAACACTGGAATGGGTTGCCATTTCCTTCTCCAATGCACGAAAGTGAAAAGTGAAAGTGAAGTCGCTCAGTTAAAGTCACCTCAATATCAATTATATGTGGACTCTAATAAATAAAACTAGTGAATATCACAAAAAAGAAACAGACTCACAGATATAGGGAACAAACTAGTGCTTACCAGTGGGGAGAGTAAGGCGGGCCTACCCCTATCTTGTCCATTCCCCTTTTACTCTCCCCACTGGTAACCACTAGTTTGTTCTCTTTATCTGTGACAGAGGAGCCTGGCAGGCCACAGTCCATAGGGTCACACAGAGTCGGACTCGACTGAAGCAACTTAGCACACACACATGCACATGTATGTACACAGAGTACATGTACAACGCAGGGAATACAGACAGCATTTTGCAGCAACTATAAATGAAATATAACCTTTAAAAAGGTTAATCACTATGTTGCACACCTATAATTTATATAATATTATATATGAACTATACTTCAATAAAGAAAAGCAAATAAAATTTTAAAACATAGATATTTAATTCTACTATAGTGGTGCTCAAATCGCTCAGTCATGTCTGGCTCTTTGCAACCCCATGGACTGTAGCCACTAGTCTCCTCTGTCCATGGGATTTCTCAGGCAAGAATCCTGGAGTAAGTTGCTATTTTCTCCTCCAGGGAATCTTCCTGACCCAAGGATTGAACTCGTGTCTCTAGCACTGGCAGACAGATTCTTTACCACTGTGCCATCTGGGAAGCAATTTGACTATAGTTTGGCACTATTGAAAGGATATGATTTATTGAACTAATTAGTAATAAATATATATGTATGTATATTAGGAGAATGTTTAAATTATGCAAGAACAAATTTCAAGTACTTTACAGACACATTTGCATGACAATAATCTGCCAATTACAGTAATGCCTACTCTTGAAAGAGTTTGACAATATAAACTTTCAGCTGTCATCCTTATGATATGACATGTACTTAACATTATGTTTTGTCTACAGTTTCAAAATCAGAACCCAGGAATGGGTCCTTGGAAGCAATATCTTAAAGATGCATTGAGTGTCTATCAATTTGATCTGCTGGTCTTTGACAGATCATTTAGCCAACACTTATCACAGTTCCGTTTCCAGAAATGTGATAATGAAGAAAACATAGCCCCTTGAAAAAAGCTGAATGGCCACAAGTGCCAGAGTTTTTAGGAGAGTCCACATTAGGATATTACATTATTGACTCCTACTTTTTTCCATTCCTTTTTTCACTGATAGAAGCAAAGGCAGAAAACTTCAACGTCACAAAAAATTTTAGAGCTTTTTGAAAAAGAATGTTAGTGATCATCCTGTCTAATCCCTGGATGTTAAAAATAAGGAAATTTAGGCTCGGAGAATAGGTGTGTAAAGAGCCAAATGAGAACCAGGCATCTTGTCTTCTAGCCCAGTCCACTTAGCATCATCCACAACTTTTACAGAATAGCAGGGTCCACTTTAGAATCTAATTATCCTGTAGGGTTAATGAAAGGAGTGATGTCAGTATGTATACAGACCTTGCATCTGGTAGCTGTACGGTGCCTGTCCAGGTTGAGGAGTCCCAAAGCTTGTGCCATAGCTGAGAAATCCTGTCTGCCCAGGTGACTGAGATTGTGATAATCCACCTTCAGTCTTGATGCCTGCCCACAATGCACCTAAATCAGTTAGTGATAGCTTATCTATCTGTTCATTTTCAACAGCTGGTGAGTATACAAAAACACTCCCATAGCTATCCAGCCACAAACTTTTCCCAGTATTATCTCAATAGCCAAGGCCAAACATGCTTAGAGAGAAATACCCTTAACTCTACCTTCAATTGAAAAAACAAAAAATAGGATTATGACAGATCTGAATGCCTATCTCCACTGTTCTTTTTTGTTGTTTTCCTGAATTCCATTTTTTATAAAATTTAACTCCAGTGATTAGTTGTTACAAAATTCAGCTTCTATAATTAATCGTGTTGTTTTACAAGAGTTTAAGATCATCTTTATTGTCCAGAAATGGTCATAATTAAAACGAACTATATTGTTCTGTGTCAAAATCAAAATATTTTTTTCTAAAAAGTGATTAAGAGACTCTAACCTCATAGCATTTTAAAAGTTTTTTCTTTACTCTTTCTACCACAATGCTGATTTTAGTACATAATTTATTTTCAGGTCAGAGGTAGCAATACTAGACATAGAACTAAGCAACAGAGGAGGAAATCTTTTCCCAGGTATCCACAAAGTAACACAAGGAAAGCAGAATAGTAAAGAATTCAGTCCTACAGAACAGCATGAAGGAAACCAATGGTTCCCTTTTTGCCCCTTGTAGTTTCAAGTATTTATTCAAATATAATTTTTAAAGTGTAACCTAAAGTACACCTTTTTGTGTATTTTTAAAAGTACGCTTTTAAAAAATCACATAATATAAAAATAAAGTATTTGTGCCCCCAAATACCTCCCAAAGTACCAGGCTGACATCCTAATTTCAGGACTTGGGTTTGGCAGTATCGTTGCACAAGGCTCAGACTTGGATCATAATTAAAGACAGTCATGAAAGTTAACAACTGTCTTTAATTCCCACAGAGGGAGGGGAAGGAAATGTCTGCCAAGGGAATTCACATTTTGGAATAATTTTACTTTGCACTTAAGATAAATAATATCTTTGGGATCTAGAATACACAGTAGTCTCACTGTTTATTTCCATTTTAGGGGAATTTCATCAGTAGAATGAATTTAGGTAACTTTCCTAAGGCAGTGGAAGAATCTGACTCTTGGCTGAGAGAGCTTACTCTAATTTCTGAAGTATCTCTAAACAACCTCATAATGGCCTTGCATCACAGTCTTAACACAACCTTAGCATTTAAAAAAATGTCACTTTCTCTGCAAAGGCAATCCCAAACCAATGAATAAGCCACACTTATAAATGGTCCCTGGAAAAACAGCTGCCCAAGACAGGTGGTTTGATGGCTCCAGAAACTCACTTCCTTTTCATAGGGTCACAATAGGGATTTTCTCCTTCTCTCTTTCTGATGCTATACTGTTGTACTTTCGGTCTTCACCTGTACCAGCTCTGTTTTCAGCCTGGAGGCTCAGAATAGGAATCTTTGTGGTAAGAACAGGTAAAGAAAAGCAGGAAGAGGTAGAAAATGCCCATAGCCACACCCATCTCCATGGCTTCTAGGTAGAAGCTGGCAAACTCATCCCACTGGTCAACTCCATGCAGATCCAGTGAAGAATGGCATGACCCCTTCTTCCCCATTGCTCTTACTGTGAAAACATTTACCTATCTTTTCTCACTGGGTCTAATTAAAAAGTCAGGGGACACACGTCCTCAGAGATAGTCAGAATTCTAAGACCATCAGAATCTTAACTATCAGTTTAGGGTTAAAACCCATAAATTTAAATTATGTGTTTTTCTTCCAGGAGCAAACAGTGAAAAGAAATTTACCATATTTTTCTATGCACTGGCCCAAGAAAAACAGAATGGCAGGCCAGGAGCACTAGGGCAACTCCTTGCCCTCAAGGCACAAAAAGAGAAGAAGTGGGGTGGATCAGGAAAGTGCTCAGGACTGAGAATCATTTATTCCCAGATTTATAAGCATGGAAGGCTCTGAGATCAAGTCCTTCACACTAAGCCTTAATCTCACCACTTTCCCAATCCCCACCTACCATATGAAAATCCCCGTTCTCACTTTACTAGTTGGGAGTATAACCTTAGAACGTCAGCTCATCTCACCCTATTGGATCAACTATTTCAAACAACAGAGATAGATATCTGTTGATGGTTTAAAACTAGAGGAGTCCTTACCCAGAAACTGGCAAAGGACCCAACCATGACTGAATAAAAAAACAAAACAAAACCGAGAGAGTTGTGTGGGTAGCAGCCAAAGCAGCACCTTCTCCTGGCAGCACTGATACATCTATAGTACTTGAATATTGTTTGCCCTAGAATATGCATTTATATTTCAAATCATCAGCTTATAAATAAATTTTGAGAATATAAATTGGGGGATTGCCTTAATTCACATTATAGAATTTGAAGTCACACAATTCAAATCATGGAACCCTTTTCCTCCTTCAGCACAAGAACAGTTTAAAAGTAAATTACAGATAATCTGATCTATATTTAACGTCATTTTGAGGAAATGAAAGATAATTCTAGGAAGTCCGTTTGATGGCTGTTTTTAAGTCTAGTTGAAAAATACTTCACTGGATCACATTCAGTTGTGATCTTTTTAAAATAAAATTATAAAAGCTGAAGTAATATATAATTTAGATGTTCATTTCTGTAAAATGTATATATGGGAAATTTGCCTGGGGTAAAGACAGAACAAAAAAAACAAAGATAATTTACCTTCTAATGATCAATGAAATACCTAAAGAAGAACATTATTTGTTTCAACATACGGAGAAGATTATGAAGCAACAATAGCAGCAGAAGCAAAATTAGAATATTGATCACAAAATAATCCACTAGTCTTTTCTTTCAGTCATTGCTTCCAAAATTTCATGTATTTTTTTTTCTGGATCACTAGGTTTTATTTATTTTGCAATAAAATGCCAATAATTCATTTTTTAATATTCTAACAAGCTGCAATTTGTTTAAGATTACAGCTACCATTCCATGGAAAAGAAGGTATTTTTGGAATCCTAAGATTTTTAAGAATTAAACTCTGAAGTTTGGCTGGCTTTATTTTTAATTTACAAGTATTGACCCTGTTAACAACTGAGTTAAATTACACCAAGATAAAAATAATCTCCTGGTGAGAGGGAACAAATAAGGATGTGAGCTTTCAATGTTTCCTGATTGGGCTCTTTAAAGTGCAGCTCAAGCCACGATATAGATCACTTTTCCTAATGGTTGATAACACTGACATATGAGACGACTACTCCCATCAAGTTTAGAGCCAAGGTTTGTTGAATGTGGCTTGTACTTCTCTAATCATAGCTCAGCACCTGATAAATAGGAAATGAATCTTCACCCCCAAAAGACTTCATTCACAGAAGTTTTATCAGAAATATGCACCAGAATACTTTGGATTCCCGAACCAAGTGTTCAAATGGCAAATTAAGAATTGAGGAATGGGGGAAAATAAATGGGGGAAAAAAAAACCAAAGAGCAAAAGAGCATGTGAACCATGCTATCTATCTGCCACTTCTGACCTCAAGATATGTAGCCACCCCTCCTTACAATGTTCATTAGAAACCATCATATTAAGAATTCAGACACAAAAGGTGATAACCCTTTCTCAAGTGACCAAGAGCTCCATCTCTATATACCACTCCTGTGACACTTTCACACGTACAGGTGGGCCCACCAGGCAACACCACTGCTAAAGCCACCGAATTACTCACCATAAGAGGAGATTCCATAGGGCTGTCCCGGCTGTGGGTACGTGGCATAGGCTGTAGCTTGCTGCATTCCTGTAGTAAACTGTGTTTGCCCATATGCAGCCATAGTTTGTGAGGAAGGGGTAGGAAGAATATGTGGGTATGGTCTGCTATTTGTCAGAAATGACAGAAAATAGAAAGCCCATGCATTAGATGGAAACATGCAAGGTAACTGATTAACAACCAAATCACAAATTCTAGTTAAAGATTGTTTCTTCATGTATAACCTTCAACTATCATAGACAAAGTACTGAAATATTTCAGTATCCCTCCTAGATGATGCTCCAAATAAATTTACATAAGTACACTTAAGTCTCCATGAAACACAGTTTAGTTTAACTTCAGATGTAACATGTGGGCACCAGACTGACTAAAAATAAGGTAAAAGACTACTCGGAAAAGTTATCTATTCATTAAGAGAAAATACATCTTACTTGGAAGGATAAATCTGTGGTGGGGAGAACTGATGAGTTGGTCTTGGGCTGAAGCTACTGCTCCCAATGGCTGGAAAAGAAAAATAATTCACAATCATGAAAGAAAAACACAAAATATGTGTTTGATAACATTGATATAGTTTCAGCTCTGGGTAGACCACATGACATCACAGACCTTTCTGACCTGCAGAAATAGCAATTTCCTAAGTCGAAATAGTAGAAATTTAGACTATACTAAGGAACCTACAGATACTGATTAAGTGATTCTGATTTGACATCAACTCTTAGAAAATATACTCACAATCCTCTGAAATACCAGTCAGTGATGACTTTTACAGTGGCAATACTTTAAGAACACAGAGAGTCCTGGCTACTGTTTGGAACAATACACTGAAAGGCAGGGATGAACAGGGCTAGGCAGGATGGGAAAGGCCTCTAGTCTACTGTTCGGACTCAAGGGGAAACACGCCCCTGAGACCATAGTACCAAGAAACACAGTCTAGTCTCTCAAGGGAGTAGAAATAGGACAGATTCTCATTTTCCTGCACTGATTCAGCAATTTTTTAAAATAAAAATGCATTCCTATATAAAATTTCTCAAGTTGCAAACTCAGCCTGTTATTTTCTTGCTTGGAGGTGGATGTTCCTGTGCCTTTCAGAGATATGTGCTCCACTTCAGTGTCCAAGTCACAAAGTTGTGTTTTTGTTTTTTAAAGAGAGTAAGTATTCAAGCAGAATTTCATTTCTTTTTAATCACACAGACTTGACCCAGTAAGTCTCAGAAATGCACTAAACTATCTTAGCAAATATTCTACACTCATTCTGAACTAAAGAAGCTTAAGACATACTTTTTGCTAACACAAGACCTTAAAATGTTAATTCATAGTTTCTATTTATGTACATAACTATCTACATGCATTTATCTATATACTTATTTACATATATATACACATTTATGTATGTATTGCCCCCTTTACCCTCAAATTCTTCCTGTTCTTTTCCTGGCTAAGGTGCATAAATTCTTTGGGTACAATTATTATATGATGTAATATGTTTGTTTTCTTTTTCTATTAATAATCACTGCAGAGACTCTTATTTATTATATTCTACATTAAGACTCTTTGTAAACTTCCACACACCCCAAGTTTTATATATTTCCACATCACATCAATACAGTTATGTTTTTCAAAAATGTAATTTTCTAGCTTGTGTTCCGGAGAATAGTGGTGGATTTGCATTAGAATCTCAAAACCTATGACTAACCCTTTCCCGGTAAAGCAGACTGGCCTAACCCAGTGACAAGAGAATAGCTGGAGGTCAGTATTACTCTTCTGAGTTGCTAGATTTCAACCCTCTGGCTGTTGGTCTGCAAGAGACGGAGGCCATATGAACAAGAGAAGGCCGGCTAGCCTGGCTGCTGTCCCCTCCCTCGTCTCTTGGCACATGATGGGTTACCACTCTGTTCCAGGCATTGAGCTCCATGCTGCAGACACAAACATGCAAAGACAAGTCCTGGGTGTCACACGTGGGGAGGCCAACACAAATAGCCACGGGAGGACAAGTTAAATATTGCAATTTATAGAAGGGAGAGGTTAGTCAAAAAACGCTTGGACCACAAGTGCTGCCACTGCCTGGGTCACCTGTGACTACAGTCTTTCTATTCCCTTCTTCTAGGCCTGGAAAGAGACCAAGGGCAGAGGAGATTTACCCAGTAGAGTTGCTGGAGGGGCAGTATCTTCCCTGGATAATTACAGATGGAAAGGAAGTTTTTAAAAAATGAAACGACAACACAACTATGTACTATAACATACAATGAACCCCAAAGCCATCTGATGATAGAAGCCACAGGAATCCCTTTTATTCTTTTCAAGCTCTATCCCTGTATTTTTCAAATTGTGGGTCGACCCATGAATTCAACTTAATAGGCTCTTAAATTCATCTTAATAGGCTCCACTCAATAATTTTGTTTTTACCAACAAATAGAATAATAGAAGTTATCAGCATTATTATACAGAGTAAGGTAGGTTTGGAGAGGCTTTAATTTAGATTATATGCATCCTCTATGTGTGTACAAATGAGGAAAGATTTAGGAGACTACAGAGTGTGGTAACACAAGCACAGGTTCTGGAATCAGAATTTAATTTCAGCTCAGATTCAAGATCCAACTCTTCTGTGCAGTCTTAGTCAAGTTGTTTGTTCCCTCTAAGCCTCGACAGGACTTCACAGGTGACTCAGCGGTAAGGAATCTGTCTCCCAAAGCAGGAGACTCAGGTTCAATTCCTGGGTTGGGAAGATCCCCTAGAGGAGGGCATGGCAACCCACTCCAGTATTCTTGCCTGGAGAANGACAGGACTTCACAGGTGACTCAGCGGTAAGGAATCTGTCTCCCAAAGCAGGAGACTCAGGTTCAATTCCTGGGTTGGGAAGATCCCCTAGAGGAGGGCATGGCAACCCACTCCAGTATTCTTGCCTGGAGAATCCCATGCATGAGGAGCCTGGAGGGCTACAGTCCATGGGTTGAGAAAGAGTCAGACACAACTTAGCAGCTAAACAACAACAAAGCCTTGACATGTTCTCATGTAAAATAATGGTAATAATACTACCCATACCAATAGGCTGGCTATGAGGACTAAATGAAATAATGAAAAAAAGTGAATAATACAAAGTTTGTGTAAGAAATGCTTACCATCTCAGATTCCTAAATTCCCACTATCTTTGCCCTATATCTGCCCCTCCTTTTATATTTTTAAGTCCACTCAAAGGACAGCATCACCATCTATAATATTCAGTAAAGTGCTTAAAAACAGGATTCTTTGTCCTAATTTTACATATGGGGCTAGAAATTGAGTAACACATCCAAATAAATAAGAAGGTTGGTGTTTGAACTCATATCTGCCCGTTCTCTCCACCCAAACATGCAATCTCCTCAACCCCTTCTTAGAAATCAGAAACCTCAGAATCATTCTATCACCCTCCCCACATTATATAACTCTCAAGTCAACCATCCCCAATCTAGAAGAGCCTGCTGAGCTGCCCTGCATTCTCCATTCCTACCCTCCAGTCCAGAAGTGGGTTCTCAGTAAGTCTCCCCTGGCCTGGAACAATAGCCACTGAGCTATTCTCCCTGTATTCTACCCCTGCCCTCTGACTCTCACTGCTGCCACCATATTGATCTTCCCTACGTGGCAACTGCATGTCCATTCTCCAGCTTACAATGTCTCAACTCCACTCACATTATCCATAGAAAAGAAAAAGAAGATCCTTGGCGGAATGCATCAAGATACTGAAGCATCCACCCACCCGTAGGTTTAGTTACACAGCATCCCTGGACTTGAGAACTGCCCATGCATGCCGTGTATTTTCCCATCTGCCTTGGTTGCTCTTCATGTCAGACCCTACTGCCTCTTCTTTCCTCTGCCTGTCACTAACTCACTCCTCCACTGGGACTAAAACATCATTTTCTCTTTAGGATAATGTCTTCCTCCCGTGTACTTTTTGGAATGTTGTAAACACTGGCAATGTGACGCTTAACCACACTAACAAACACTGGCATGATGGTTAGTGTATGTAAGGTATAGGTGTTAGTTTCCTCTGCTAACCACAAGCTTCTGGGGTCAAGGACCTCCTATCCTCCTTTGTTTCTTGGCACCTGATAGGGCCCAGCATATGGTGGTGGTGGTGGTGGTGGTGGTGGTAGTAGTAATAGTAATAATGTGTGTGTGTGTGTGTGTCTGTCTGTCTGTCTGTCTGTCAGTGGCTCAGTCGTTCAGACTCTTTGCGACCCCATGGGACTGTACCCCACCGGGCTTCTCTGTCCTGGTCCATTCCCTTCTCCAGGAGTTCTTCCCAACCCAGGGATCAAACCTGCGGCTCCTGCATGCAGGCAGACTCTTTACCATCTGAGCCACCAGGGAAGCCCTCAGCATGTGGTAAGTTATCAATAAACAATGTGTGTTAAATGAGACTGTGAAGTTTAGGTCAAAGGCAAAGTAGAATTTTTAAAATCATAATGACACGAAAGTTGTTATTTTAAGTTATTTATAGACATAACATATAATATAAATGGGAATCAACAGTCTTCCTTATTAAATAGATGCAATTAAGAACCTATAATGCTGCCCAAGTGTCCTGCTATTTTTCTGTGTGCACTTAAAACTATTGACCATGTAATGCCAAATGAACAGCCACATCTTTGGGGCTTTCTCATTCAAACTCCTATGATCTCTATGTAGCCTAAGGTCAAGAATCTTCTGCCTTCTACCTACAGTACTTTTTCCCTTAGTTGCCTAAAACACTTTTAACTTTTTTAAAAACAACATCTTTGAGGCTTTCTCATTCAAACCCCTATGATCTCTATGTAGCCTAAGGTCAAGAATCTTCTGCCTTCTACCTACAGTACTTTTCCCCTTAGTTGCCTAAAACACTTTTAACTTTTTTAAAAACAACAGTCAAAGAATTCAGATTAATCGCAATTTCATGAGACCAGAATAGCCTAAGGCAAAAAGAATGCTCCCAGGCCATTTATCGAGGTAAGTAAAATGGCCCTCACACCATAGGTAAACCCCACAGGATGCAGGCCAGAGCCCTGGGACAGAGGGACAATGGCTCCTCCTCTGTTATGGCACACTTGTTTCCTATCACTTCACACTTTCTCCTACCTCTCATGTATATATTTAAGAAGCTCCCCAAATACTACTGCAGGAAGGGAGAGGGGAAGGACCTGAGGTAAGTAAAATCCACAAGCTGGAGATCCTTTGAAAAGGTTGATAGAAATCTCAAAATTAGCAAGTCCTCAGTTCACAGCTCCCCTGAGCCTCCTCTGGTTCATTCAAAATCATTCAGCTGAACAATCAGCTCAAAAGCCTAAAAGCAAGTTCTAATTCTCCTCTTTCCCACATATCCTTTTATCTTAAATCCAGCCAGCTCTCCCTCCCAAATAAAAGCTAATGGTGACAACTCATTTTCTCTCATCTGCCAACTATGTTCTTCCAACATCATCTTCTGAACTAGGAAACACGGGTCTCCCTGTTTCTCCTTACCTTCTCACTCTTCTCCTAAAGAGAATGTTCCACATGACAAACAGTGACCTCTTAAAAACATTAATTAGATCATGTCACAACCCCTACTTGCTCTCAACTCCAAGCCCTGTTATCCTCCTATTTCACTTTGATTAACCCAAACTTATTCCTTCACTTCCCTAAGAGCTCTGCTTCAATGCCCTCTCCTCAGAGGAAGCCTCCCTCTAGATAAGACCCCCTACCCCCACTCTTCACTATAGACTTTGATCTGCTTTTGTTTTCTTCAGAGTACTTTTCACTGCCTATTTATTTACACTGCTACTTATTTACTGATCATCTGTGTCTCCCACAAGAATGAAAGCTCCATGAAAACAGTGACCTGCTTACTTTTTTACCACTATATTGGCCCACAGCCTAGCACACCGCCTAGCACATAGTAGGTGCTCAACACATAACTGTTGAATGAATGAATCAGATCCCCAAAGGTAGATCTTTCTGTGAACCATTACAAAGAAATCACATTTTATCACACAAGATGTTTCTTTCTCCTCCAAAAATTTCCAATTACATTAGACATCAACTTTATATGATCAATATCATCAACTTGCATGATGAAAACAAATGAATAACAAATTTAGGCTTTATGGAAGTGGAAGCAGCAGGTAAAGATATTTTGCAATCCCTCCAAGCACATTATTTTCAACCGCAATTGTTCTCAACATTTAAATCATTAAAGTATTGCTTTTCATTGGTCATTGTCATGACTGTATTTTTAAAACATAACAAACATTTAAATCATCAAAGTATTGCTTTTCATTGGTCATTCTCAACACTGTATTTTAAAAACGTAATAAACAACCTTGCATTTTTCAATTCAGCCACATGCATTGGAAAATCAACCTCTCCCCTCTCAGTCTCCCCACACATGGATACCTGGTGATTTCCCTGGAAAAGAGTGAGCCTCGCTGCCTCCTTAGGGATTTAAGATGCTAGAGCTCACTGAAGGACACAGGGGGAAATAGCTATTAGCAACATCAGGATGACTCTACTTCCTCATTACTTTTGATATCCATCTCCTTAAGATACCCTGAATATTTGAGACGTGAATTTTTAAGCTATCATGGAGAAGGAAGGAGGCACAGTGACCACAGAGATAAAGGCCATCTTGGAGTTAATGTCTGGAGATTTCTTTCTCCAGCCTCCTCTTCCCTTAGAAACCCTAAGTCCTCCTATTCATAGTCACTCCAGCATGCCATGGTTTTTGCATCTTTACTCCTGAAAGAGAGGGAGGGAGAGAGTAGGGGAAGGAGGACAGGAGGAAGAGGAGGAGGAAGAAGAGAGAAGGGAAGAGAAAAACTAAAAGACAATAGAAAATGAAGGCCCATCCCCATGGTGTTCTGCACCTGCTAGGCTTTGACCCAACTCCCCAGCTCATGTGATCCTTTCCTCTGTGTCCAACAATCAATCTATGGCAAACAAGATCCTCCCTAGCTTCAGTCTCTTCCCCAATCTCTCCACCTTCCACTAAGCCCGCCTTCAAGGCCCTAACCTTTTTTGCATATCTTTTCCCAGTAGAGAAAAGATATCCTTTATTGCATATCCTTCTCCCAGATTCCAGAATCATAAAGACCTGAAAATACATCCTCCTTGTTGTTTCTCCCAAACCATTGTTTTTCTGCTGTCCCAGGAAATCTTCCTTTCTCTGAAGTTCATGACAACTCTTTAACACTTCCATGAATGACCTAAGGACTGCCTCGAGTTTATCAAAAACTAGTATTTGACTGCATCCTGACATATCCCAACATTATCTTGGGTCATGCATCCAGTGCTTTCTCATTCAGTCTTGGGCCTCAACTCTGGGCTTCTACTCTGGTCAACCATCAAGCTCAAGACCACATCATGGACTTCCTTCTCCATTCCAGTCTTAAACCACAACAGCACCAACTGATTCATTTGTTTATTTACAAACATGTACTGACCATTGTTCATGGACTCCAGTCCATAATGGCCACTGGGACGGTACGTGTGAACAAGACAAAAGAATCTCTACTCTCACAGGGCCATGGTTTAGCGGAGGAAGTGAAGTGAGTGAAAGTTGATCAGTTGTGTCCAACTCTTTGCAACCCCATTGGCTGTATAATTCATGAATTCTCCAGCCCAGAATACCGGAGTGGGTAGCCATTCCCTTCTCCAGGGGAACTTCCCAACCAGCCCAGGGACTGAACCCAGCTCTCCCACATTGCAGCCAGCTTCTTTGCCATCTGAACCACCAGGGAAGCCTGGTGGACGAAAGAGGATGCAAAATAATTTTTATAGGGCTGATAAAGTCTGAGGAAGGGATGTACAAACAACCAACTCCAGAAGCATGAGGTGGGGACCTGAGTTTTGAGATTAAAGAAGAAACATCCTCTTTCCACAAAATTTTCTTTCCTTATTCCCATCTTATCTGTTCTCCAAGCCGTCAAGAGAGGCAGAACCCCTGACATGTTATATTCTCTCAATCTATTATCCCCTTCCTTCACTCTTTTCTACCTATTCTAGGAAGGCAAACAGTTATTTGAAACTAGTCTTTCACTGATGCCCTCAGTTCTCTTCTCATATTAAGTCACTTCAGAAAAAAAAATAGAAGCCATCACTCATTCATGTATTGAAAATTTATCTAGTAAACAT
>SJYV01005777.1:618170-705993 GCA_006410875.1 Neotragus pygmaeus | reverse complement strand
TGTTCATTGGAAGGACTGATGCTGAGGCTGAAACTCCAATACTTTGGCCACCTCATGCGAAGAGTTGACTCATTGGAAAAGACCCCAATGCTGGGAGGGATTGGGGGCAGGAGGAGAAGGGGACGACAGAAGATGAGATGGCTGGATGGCATCACCGACTCAATGTGCATGAGTATGGGTGAACTCCAGGAGTTGGTGATGGACAGGGAGGCCTGGCATGTTGCAATTCATGAGGTCACAAAGAGTCGGATATGACTGAGTGACTGAACTGAACTGAACTGAAACTAGATAGAGCTCTCAGCATTATACTGGGACACCACCTCATCTGTTTAAAAAGTAGGTACCCAGGGCCCAACTTTACAGGTTGCTACCTTGATTGAACAAAGTTTCAATACCAAATATTTGAGTAAATATTTGATGAGAAAATGGTACTCCTTTCAGATTGAGAGAGGAAAGTAAGACAAACAATTTTAAAGTGATGCATTTTTTCTCATTTTCTTTCCTACTCTCTGCCCCTTCTACCTGGTTGATCAGTTAACATCATTTACATATTTTTAAAGTGTTCAGAATCCCTAAGTACATACCAGCTGAAGAAAAATTAAGGATTACCCCCATTCTTCTTGTTGACAGAAGAAAAATCTGTCTTAGATTAAGAATTTTCTGTAAGTACTTCATACTAAAATAATCAACAGTAGTTTGAAATTTTTTTTGTTTGTATTCACTATTTAAAGGTATGCATCAAAAGGAGAGAGTAATAAATTCTAGACTTTCTTGGAATTATATGATTACATTGCCTTATCTGAGGAAACTAAGTTTGTATTAGACGACAACTTCTCTTTTCTAAATGGCCATGAAAATAACTAGCTTGTCCTTTTCATTCATGATCACAAACAAAACAGAACATTTAACTGGTGAATATGTTTTATTTGGAATGCTTTAATAGTTCTTAGTAACATTAATATGTAAAGGCCCTAAAGAGTCCATTAAAACTCTGCATAACAAGCTGCATTTTAATAATGCAGAGATGATGTGGGATGAAAGCCAATTTCTGTCATTTAGGTAACATAAGCAAAAAACAATTTCCTGAAAGAGCTGAAGCTTATAAGTAAGACACTTAAAATGAACATGTTCTACAGATGGCAGAACTTAACACTGGCCCCAAAAGCACAGGAAAAAGAGATTAAAAAAAGATTCCTTCCAAACCCAGCTTTTCTTTCAAGTCTTCTGCTCAAAAGAGGAACGAGGGTACTAATGAATATTCAACTTCTAGTTTCTTCTAATAATAAATTCCATTTCTAAATCTATTAATATGAAGTAAAACAAACTTGCCCTATATTTAGTTTTTCTCAAAAGATAAAGTGGTCTTTCATATCCCTTTGGGAGCTGATGGGGCTTGAACATGATAAGACTTGACTTTCTGGAGGTGGCGGTTTAGTCGCTAAGTCATGTCCAACTCTTGCTACTCCATGGACTGTAGCCTGCCAGGCTCCTCTGTCCATGGGATTCTCCAGGCAAGAATACTGGACTAGGTTGCCATTTCCTTTCTAGGGGATCTTCCCAACCCAAGAATCGAAACTAGGTCTCCTGCATTGCAGGCAGATTCTTCATGAACTGAGCTATGAGGGAAGCCCTGACTTTCTGGGGTGAGGTCAAAAGCTGGGTGCCATTTTCTCAATGCCCATCTCTAACCATCATTGGAAAGGGGAGCACTTTGCAGGCCCTTTTCTTTGGATCCACAATGTTTCTGATTTACATCAGAAATCTTGTTCTGTTTGAACAAATTTTCATTTCAAAGAGGCAGAATGAACAAGGAAGATGGTTTTTCTCATCTCTGCATTGAACATCCCACAAGTCGAGACCCAGTCCTGCCAAGATAAGAAGTGGAATCTGAGTTCTGCCAGACTTACCCACCATGATTGCTAAAATCATCTTCCAATTTAGTCTCCCTCTTTTGGGAAGGAGCCTGAGGACATGAACACCACTCATTCATCACCTGCCACACCACAGTGATTCTTTGAGCAGACGTCCTGGGCTGGCATAATTTGCTTGACAGCTCTGAGTTCAGCATGCCTAGTGACTGAAGCCTCTTTTCTTTTCCATATAAATGTTATAGCACACTGTCCTTTCTGTACATGGATGATGTTCCTGACCCACCATCAATGGTGGTGAATCTGAACAGCAAAATGTGATGATACAGTAGGGCTGAGCTTGAGGGGTAGACAAAGAAGGAAAATGTCACAAAATGACAGAAACTCTTGAAGAACCCTACCTAGCATCTCAGAGAAAGCTCTGCATTAGTCTGCACTTCAGCATTTTAGAACTCCCCACTTTCAGCCACCCTGGTATATTTTTCATATTTTGGTCTTAGCTTTCAGGCAAATTTCTATTATCTAAAATGATTTCATATGTTGACTGAGACACCCTATATTTAAGGGACAAAGTAGCATTAAATAATAATCAGACTCAAACACTTTGGGGAAAATTAAGGAAGACATGTCAGCTTTAATTTTGAATTTTCTTGTTACTTGTTAGTTTGCTCTTCAGTCTTAATGCCAGGAGGAAATAAAAAAGCAATCATTACTCTTGAGTTGCTCAATGGCTTACATGAAGTGAACAGGGGGCTTGATTCTGCTCTAACTGTTTTAATTTCTACTTGTATTAGCAGACAGCCCAGCACTGAATGACCCAGCTTCCAGTTCATTCTCCCATCAAATCCAAACAAGTCAGAGCTGCCCAAATACACAAATTCCACAGGGAAAAGAGACCAGTAAAGAGGAGGAGATTAAGGAAAGAGAGAGCATATGTACATTTCTAAAGTGGGCTAAATGGGAGGCTGTACTGGCACTTCTTTAATCCATAGCAATTTCCTGCACTCCAGAAAAGGGGAGAGAAATAGCAGTTTTCTTCCACCCCAATTAAAGTCCACATTACATGTCTATTTCCTATTTATTTCCATTGAAACTGAATCTGATACATGAAGAATGTTTTCTATAAGGTCCAAGAATTTAGAAATAATTGACCAAGCCTTACTCTACCTTAGCAGCTCCATGAACAAAAAGGAAAATGTCACTGAGACACCATCAGTTTAATCACTGGAATGCAAGCAAGTTTAGAATTGTGAGACTGTCCTGTGTCAGTGATAGGAATTGATTCCTATGGAAACCTATCTAACAGGCCAATTTGGAAAAAAAAACAAAAAAAACAAAAAAACCGATGTTACTGTGATATAAATATTTATTGCTAGTGTTGACCTGCTGATTTTTCTTTTGGGAGGCAGATAAAATATAGTCAGATATCTAATTCAAGATTCATTAAACTTTCACCATAAAGACAAAAGTTCTAAAAAGGGGAAATGTAGACTAGTATAGCAGAAAGCACATGTTTAAAAAGGGCTGGGTTAACTTCCTTGCTGTAGAATCTGTATGTGACCCTAGAGAAGTCACCTAAACTTCCCCTAAACAGGGAAACGAATATCTACATGAGTAGATGATGCCCTATTCCAGGGTTATCAGAACTGAGTGAGAGAGGGAACAGAGTCTGAGGACAGACAGCTGGGGTTTGGACACAGCTTCACAGCCTCAATAGAGTCTGGCAAATGAATGAATCTGTTTCAGGTCTCTCATTTGAAAGACAGGGATCATGTTAGGATTTATTAATATTTTATGGTAGGATATGAGACAATGCATCCATGGGTGTTTAGTGCAAAGCCTGGCATCTGAAACTTTTACCTGCATCCATTTACTTGTTTTATCTGTGACTGTTGTTGCTATTATCATTACAATTGTTTTTCCATCCAGAATGTGGTAGTGCTCAGTAAATAGTAGCTTTTATTTCTCCTTTTAAAATCCTCTTTCTGTCCCCTTTGAAGAATTTTACGTGGTTACCACTACACAAATATCATTTGATGGTTTCAGCTTTCACTTTAGATACAAGCTTTACCTGACACACTTCTGATGACTGATGGTAACCACAAACCTGGAAAGTACAGGTTTACTGAGACTTTGGAGAGTTTCTAATTATCCAGCTATTTATTGCAAAGATAAAACATCTCAGTCCCAAAGTGGCTCATTCCTCACAAGAAACAATATATGAATATATACTTTATATATTTAATATTTCAATATAAATTATACCTATATATACAGATACATATATATCTATATATATTCAAGCTCTTAGAAACTCTTTTTGTAATCCTATGAATTTTTTATGCTGGTATTTTTTATTCTTTTCAATGAAGATTTCCTATTTGTTCCATATAATTAAAGATGCTCACTCAGTCCTTTCTGTATTATCTGTATACTGTAGCTCCAAAATGAAATTTCTTCAGCTTCCCTGTGGTTCTTGGATCAAGGAAAAATGAGAACATTTCTGTTAGAAGATGTTTTACTTTGAGTAGAACATACTTTTGTTGACTAGGAAAATACAGACTGCAGTTAAAGTGCTTAGAGGGATATGACTCTCGAGCAAGCAGAACCCAGTGGGATACAGGGGATTGGGCTGGCTAATGCTTTTCCTACAAACCTTCTTAAAAGACTTTGTATAATGATCATCCCTAGAAAGTTGCTCCCCTAGTGAACCTTTAACTAAATCCCTTCTAAGCTGGGTTAATTTCTTAGAAGCACCTCAAGACTGTTCTACCCAGTGGTGACTTCAGCACCTGCTATGGCTTCAGAGTAGAGAATAAAAGCAACTGGCCCTTCTCCTTCTGCTGTGACTTGTCCGTTGTTCTGCATACTTTACACTAGGAACATGTTCTCCTTGGGGTTCACATAGATTCTCTCTCTTGTTTTTGTAAATTGGACAGGATGGAATGCGTAGATTGTCCTGAATAGGTAAACTGAGGCACAGGCAGAGCCTTTCAGTGATTTATCAAGCATCAGAGCTGTTAGGCTGAAGCTGAGTGTCTCCTTCCAAGTCCATTCCATAAGGCCACTTGGACCCCAAAGTCCCGTCCGCTCCAGCGACTCTAAGTGTCATGCAGCTTCCCTTCTTATGCTCAGTGGAAAACAAGACCAGGAGCCTATCTCATGCTTCATAATGAGAACATGTAGTCATGTTGGCAGTAGTGTGGTTAGTTATTTTGAGATTACAAATTGTGTAGGAACAGTATCTTTTCAAAAATTAAATCACTGAAATCTAACCATACTCCATTTATGAAGAATAAACAGTTATGAATGCTCTCAAAACTGATGCAAATCTGAGGCTGGCAGATCTCTTTCTTTATCAGCTCTTCCTCTCTTTTTCTTTTCTTTTTTTTTCTGGAAAACATGTAGATCTTCCAGCAGTGATGTAGTTAAGAGCACTCTACATTCTCTAGTTGTTCACACAGGCAAACATAATGTCTACTTAGGAAAAAAAAAACTGTTTCCTTAAATAACTGCCATTTTATTAACTCATAAGTATAGTACTGGCCACTGTAATTTAATAGTCTCAGTAACTTGGATGGCTAAAACACACAATTCAATCATAACAATCATTACACCATCTCCACATTTTTATAGAATGCTTTACTTTGGCAATAAGTATACCTCATTAAAAAACTAAGAATGAAAGTATGACATTGCGATTAACTCCCTGTTACACTTACAACAACAGAACCCCACAGCAAATTTAATCCTGTAAAAGTGCTACTATTTGGTAACTGGGGAAAAAAATACTGAATGAAAGTACACTGTAAGACTGTTGGATAATTTTTTTACATAAAAAATATATTATAAAATTGTTTGGAATTATGTCTTATTATTTCATGGTCCAGATGGGGTTGTTGCATTACATTAATTATTAACAAGGTAACAAAATGTTAAACTGAAAGTATGTTGGCTCTAGCTGAAAGTTGTATGTCTAAACTGCTTATGGAAGGGTTTTGGCAGTCTAATCACCAGATATTTTACTCCGCTATGTTTTCATTTTTATCGGTAGCAGACTCTAATGCCCTCTCAAAACTCCCTAAAACCTTATACTAAGAACATTGTAAGTAAACATTGTGAATCTTCAAATGGGAATACTGTCTGTTGCAACCTACATGGGGATCCTAAAATCAGTTCTTTGCAGTAAGCTTTATTTATTCAACTCAACATAAATAGTTATCATTAGAAGGAGAGACAAAAGAAATAACTTGTCTGGGTTCAGTTAAATTTCTCCAAAATGTTATTATAAATTATGATAAAAAATGAGTTATTTGCTATTAGTAGGAATGAAAACCCTGTCTGAGATAAGAAACATATTCTTTAAACTATAATAAACACTGAAACATAACAAAAATAGCCTTCAAATAGTATATATGACAAAGAATATTAAACTATCTGAAAAAGACACCACTCTATTAACTTTATTCTGTTTGCTGTAGCATTTTAAATATTTTGCATGTAAACACTTTTTCTTTATTCCAAATTATCAGCAACAATAGTATCCTCTAAATTTTTTTCAAATCCATGATTTCATTTTATTAAAACTTCATTTATATTTCTGAAATATAATTGCAATAAGAATATTTGTTAGGAATATTTTTTAAATTATTGAATGGAAAAATATCCTCTAATTTATTATAATTCTATAAGAAACTGGGTAGTTCAATTTTATTGCATATAAACAAGAAAAAAATGCTTAAATACTTGAAAATACTCCTAAAAGATGACAAAGTTCTGTAGAGTACACAGAGACCCCAGTGCCAAGAAAGGTCACTCTGTCCTTGCTGTTATTAATAACTTGGTTCTACCAGAATTTCAACTATTAAGTTCATACATTTTTATATACCATCATTTAGCCCAGCTTAGTTACAGCTAGGGTGACTATGTAATTTACCATTTAAACCAGGAGAGTTTTGAGAATGAAAGGAGAGGCTATTAATAGGCATAGACTGGGACTGTCCTAAGCAAACTGAGACAAATGATCACCTTAGTTATAGCGATCTTCCTTCAAGATTTTTCTAATATCATTAAGTTAAAGAGCACATGTGTAGTTGTCATATTCTCCAAATATAATTTCCACTACCAGGTCATATAAGTGATGATGGGAAAGGGAGGGGTGGAAGTAAAACAATCAGATGTAGTTCTTTCAACTTTGATAAGATAAAGCCGGCAAAAAAGGACAAAAAGACCAAAGAAAATAAGACCATTTACTAGAAGAAAGTAAAAGTTAAAAAAATAGTGACTTTGCTGCTTGAGTGACTTACTTATTTTTTTCTTTTGAGCCCTTCGCCTACTAGTATAGGTTAGTAGTTTGTTTAATTTATTATTGTTATTAAGCAATTCTAATTTCAACTTCATTTGGCAGTAACACAAATAAATCTGAATAAATATTAGAATAAGAGGTGGTTAATTCTGACAGGTTTCATTAATGAACACAGCTCAAAGCTATTGAAAAGGGTCCACTGCTCTCCAGTGGCAGCTATGCTCATTTAGTCATTGTCATCTCATCAACATACACTTTATCATACCTACTTTTTTTGTGTATGGTACGGCAGGGAAGAGATTGTTCACCACCACTGGCTTCTAGTCTTCTTTGTGACTGCCTACATCTAAGCCCCAGTGTTCTGAGTGTAAGTCACAGACGATAATATCCTAAAATATGACTTGAGCCAGCTACTGGCACTTGGCCAACGGTTGATTCAGCTACTAAAACTACCATCATTGCTGCAAGCCCATTGTAAGCTGATGTTATTTTTGACATTCGTGTTTTTTGATGTTGTTTTTGACATTAGTATTTTGACATTATTTTGAGCTAGTTCAGATAAAGAGGAGGTGTGATGCCAAAATATGCTTGTTAAGTAGCACTCTCATCTCAGGACAACAATATCTTATTCCAACTGTGATACAAGCCCTTGTCTCAAGTGATAAAGGTGAACTCTTACTATAAGCTAGAAATGACTCACAGACTGCAGATTTGTGATATCACAATAAAACAAATTTTATACAAGCATAAAATAAATGTCAATGAAAAATAATAACCTGATTTTTATCTTCATTTAGCGTTAATCACTAAACAGAGAACTTATATTGTAAAAAGTAAAAACTATCATTTAAAAAATTATAAATCTGAAATTAGGACAATTCAAAGGAAAAATCATCCTTTAACTATCTGATCTTTGATACTACCTTCAAAACAAAGAATTTGGCTTTTTTAAGTAAAAAAGCTTTCCTTGGCCTTTTTAGTTTAAATAGTTAGGCTTCTGTGTGGGAAACTGTGGGCTGTTTAACAGCTGTGTAAACTTCCTTTATTCCTTCCTGGAAAGCTTAAAAACTGCATTTCCATAGAAACCATATAGATAGTATAGCATTTAAAAGACATTTCGAGAGCAAATCTTTTGTAAACAGTTTAGGAGTATACATAAAATCTCTAGGAATCGTTTTTTCCTCTCTTTTGAACTACATGAGCTAAACTCTTTAGAATCTTTTAGAGAATCTAGTGATTAATATCTGTATTAGGTTTCTATTGCTACATACCAAATTATCAACAAACTTATGGGCTTAGAACAACACTTATTTATTATCTCATGGTTCCACAGGTAAGAAGTTTGAGTGAGCTTGGCTGGATTCTGTGCTTGGGATCTGACAAGGCCAGAATCAAGATGTAGTTTCTTATCTAGAGGCTCTTAGTTCTGGTACCTGGATTACTGGTGCTGCCCTCCGAGTCATCCTCCCTTTTTCATGAACAGTAGCATGCGTGTGCAATTGTTGTCTTATCAACCTACTTCCTATAGGTAGAATTTTGGAGTCCAATAGCCTCTTTTCATTTTGTACTCTTGTTTCTTTCCATGCAAATTGGTAGTGTCTCTGCTCATATAATTTTCTTAAGAACGTTGTGGAGTTCTTGTGGATGGCACAGAAATACTCTCCATTAGAAAGAAGCTACATCCACAACATTTTTTGAGATAATCCCTTCTCTATCTTTGGCTCTTGTTGAGATGACTGAGGGCCAAACAGGTTTCTAGAAGATCTCTAATTTAATTGATGTATAACGTTATTCTGTTATGACTGAACACTCATCTTTTAATCTTTCAAAGGTTATAGCAAAGATGATTGTATATGGTGGTATAGCTATATCTTTGGCCTTTTTTAAACATATGCCATACTTTCAGAGGTAATCTCTTTAGCATTTTTTCTTTTTTCATCTGAATAGGATGAGAATATCCCAAATTATCAGGCCCTGGTTCCTTGTTTTAAAGTTCTTCTTTCAATTTATATCTCTCTTCTTGCATTTTGCTTTAATCAGCAAGAGGCAGGGGCACATCTTCAACATTTTGCTTAGAATTCTCCTTAATGAGATATACCCACTCGCCTTTTACAAGTTTTTAATGTAACTGAAGGGCACAATTCCATTGAGCTTCGCCATTTTATAACAAAGATCTCCTGTCTTCTAGTTCCCAATAATATGTTCTCACTTCCTACTGTACCCCCACTAGAAACATCTTCAAAGTCCATATTTCTAAGAGTCTGTTCAAGGCAATTTAAGATTTTTCTACCATGTTCCTCAAAATTCTTCCAACCTCCAGCCACTTCCTTATTCCAATTCCATTTCTACATTTTCATTTAATTATAATGGCAGTACCCCATTTCCAGGTATCTAATCTATCCCTTGGACTGCAAGGAGATCCAACCAGTCCATTCTAAAGGAGATCAGCCCTGGGATTTTTTTGGAAGGAATGCTAAAGCTGAAACTCCAGTACTTTGGCCGCCTCATGCAAAGAATTGACTCATTGGAAAAGACTCTGATGCTGGGAGGAATTGGGGGCAGGAGGAGAAGGGGACGACAGAGGATGAGATGGCTGGATGGTATCACTGACTCGATGGACGTGAGTCTGAGTGAACTCTGGGAGTTGGTGATGGACAGGGAGGCCTGGCGTGCTGCGATTCATGGGGTCGCAAAGAGTTGGACACAACTGAGCGACTGAACTGAACTGAACTGAGTGTGGTTTGAGCGCTGCCCTGCTCGGGGCTGACCTGTACGAACCTATCCCTCCCTTCATGCCATGGCAAAGCATCCATTCTGGCCCCCAGTTCGCAGGCAGCATAGGCCTGCTTCTATAGGTTTCTACGTTTTCTGTGGCCTCTGGTATATTCTGCAGGGCCCATCAGGGTTCGTGTCAAGAACAAAATGGAATATTATTCAGCCTTAAAAAGGAAGGGGGCTCTGACATGGTCTACCATGTGTGTGACCTGTGGAGATGTTCAGAGGTTCTGTTCCTCAACCTAAGGGTGGTCCACATGGGGGTCTTCGCTTTGGAAAACTTTAGTGAACTGGACGCTAATGTTTTGTAAACTTTTCTATGAGTATATCATACTTCAGAAAAAAATGGTCAAAAACACACAAAAGCTGGATGCAAGGAATGAATGAGTCTCAGGCAGTCCACATCAGGAGCTGCTGTTGGCTGGAGCACAGTGGAATACAGGAAGCATGGGGCAGGAGGGGGGGTGTGGCCCCCAAGTTCAGCATCCTGGGCAAGTCCCAGCCGGGCTGCTGTCCAAGCCTCAGTTTCTCCCTGGGAGAAGGGGTGTGGAGTCGAACTCTGAAGGAGGGCTTCACTGGAGCCAAGAGTGTGGTTTGCTGCAGCCATGGGCAGAGGGGGCCCCACGCTGCCTGCACACCCTCACCCCAGCCTGCCCCAGGTTCCCCGGCCACGGTGAGCCCCGGAGTGACCCCTGACACAGTCCCAGGGTGCGGGGCCCTGCCAGNGAGTCTGAGTGAACTCTGGGAGTTGGTGATGGACAGGGAGGCCTGGCGTACTGCAATTCATGGGGTCGCACAGAGTCGGACACGACTGAGCGACTGAACTGAACTGAACTGAGTGTGTGTTGAGCGCTGCCCTGCTCGGGGCTGACCTGTACGAACCTATCCCTCCCTTCATGCCATGGCAAAGCATCCATTCTGGCCCCCAGTTCGCAGGCAGCATAGGCCTGCTTCTATAGGTTTCTACGTTTTCTGTGGCCTCTGGTATATTCTGCAGGGCCCATCAGGGTTCGTGTCAAGAACAAAATGGAATATTATTCAGCCTTAAAAAGGAAGGGGGCTCTGACATGGTCTACCATGTGTGTGACCTGAGGAGACGTTCAGAAGGTTCTGTTCCTCAACCTAAGGGTGGTCCACATGGGGGTCTTCGCTTTGGAAAACTTCAGTAAAATGGACGCTAATGTTTTGTAAACTTTTCTATGAGTATATCGTACTTCAGAAAAAAATGGTCAAAAACACACAAAAGCTGGATGCAAGGAACGAATGAGTCTCAGGCAGTCCACATCAGGAGCTGCTGTTGGCTGGAGCACAGTGGAATACAGGAAGCATGNGACAGAAATGGGGGATGTGGCAAGTGGGTCAATGCGCAGGACCAGCAAGTCTCTGTCCTGTGTTAGGCACCAAGGCTTGCTGTCCTCGAGCCAGAGTGGTAAGAACAGATGTTTGGAATGGTCTGGATTTCCTGAAGAGGCTGTGCTGGAATGGGCACTGATTCAGAATGCCGGGACTATTGGAGCAGTTTGAATATACACTCCGGTAAACTAGCCTTTGTGTCTTTCCGGGTTTGGTAAATGAAGCAGGTGAAGGAGACAGGCCCCCTTTCTGTACCACCCTCACTGTTACGTTCATGAGAAACCTGCGTTCACAACTCCCTCCTTTGCCTTGACTCCAGACACACAAACGTGCTGGCATCTGTCATCTAAGGAACTCGGGCTCTGCCAACCTGCTTAACAGAGACAGGAGGGAAAATTACAGAATGTCTCACCTTCACCTCCAGCAGCGATGAATGATGCTCTCTAGTCCCCAAGTCTCCAGGGAAGAGAATTGGATGTGTTTTAGGAAGATGAGGGAGGGCTTCTCAGGTGTCTCCGTGGTAAAGAATCCACCTGCCAGTGCAGGAGAAGCACGTTCAGTCCCTGATCCAGGAAGATCCCCTGGAGGAGGCAATGGCAGCCCACCCTGCTATTGCCTGGGAAATCCCTTGGACAGAAGAGCCTGGTGGGCTACAGTCTATGGAGTTGCAAAAGCATTGGACATGACTTGGTGACAGAAATATGAAGGCACCCTGCACATAGTAGATGCTTAATAAATTTTGTTCATCTGATCAGGGCGGAGCCTGAGAAAATGAAAAAATTAAAAGCAGCTGAAGAGCTGTGGGCAGTATTTTAATCCCCTAGTGTAATTATTTACAAAGGGCACCAGTGAGAGCAGAAATCCATGATGCCTCTGGGGAGTGGCGGTGAAGTTTGGATCCTCTGCCCGTCGTTGATCGTCCCAGGGACCCAATGTCTTTCCTCCACCTCACCCTCTCCCTGGCTGCCTCCCACCCCTCGTTCCTGCCTCTCCTTCTTTGCTCAGCTGCCTGTGTCCCCCACTTGCACCCCAACAATGCTTCTCTTGCTTTATTCTGAAATTTATTCTGTATTTGTCTCCCAGAGGTTTCCCTTTGTCGGGGAAGGTGGGGAAGGGTGTGAGGAACTGAAGTATGACAAGGAAGGGAATGTCGCCAGCTTGAGATGAGTCAGAAGTGAAAGCGTCTCAGAATGTGTAAGACAATGGAGACAATATTTATTTTACAGAAACGGAGCTAGCAACCCAGCCTCCAGGAACACAGCCAGTAGGTATTGCAGGGAGGGAGGTCCAGTGTTCAGCTGGTGGAGCACTCACCGCTGTAGTTTCATCACCAGAGGGATAAGGGAGGCCACTCTCACTGTGAATGGTTCCCTGGGTGACGGCCACCCCATCAGCCGGTTCTCGGTGACGCCCTGGGTGGTGGTGGGGGGAGCTTGACGATGTGCCCTCTAGGATCCCTGTGCAGCTGCGTTGACAAAAATGGCATCATTCAAGGTAGAAAAATGGTTATACCTGAAAGTGATGCTTCTAAAAATGCACAGTCCAGGGACTTCTCCGGTGGCTAAGACTCATGCTTCTAAGGTAAGGGGCCCAAGTTCTATCCCTGGTCAGGAAACTCAATCCCCCATCCAACAACTAAGACCCGGCACAGCCAAGTAAATAAATAAATAAATATTAAAGGAAAAATAAGCACAATCCAGAATCCATTTTGGATGCCTCTCTTTGTTTTTTAGTTGCTTAGTCGTGTCCAACTCTTTGCGACCCAGTGGACTACAGCACGCCAGGCCTCCCTGTCTGTCATCAACTACTGGAGCTTACTCAAACATACGTCCATAGCATCGGTGATGCCATCCAACTGTCTCGTCCTCTGTCGTCCCCTTCTCCTCTCACCTTCAATCTTTCCCAGCGTNAGAGGATGAGATGGCTGGATGGCATCACTGACTTGATGGATGTAAGTCTGAGTGAACTCCAGGAGTTGGTGATGGACAGGGAGGCCTGGCGTGCTGCGATTCATGGGGTCGCAAAGAGTCAGACATGACTGAGCGACTGAACTGAACTGAAATATCTGAGTGTCTGTGTTGTTAAAGTGTTAGCCACTCAGTCATGTTGACTCTTTTGTGACCCCATGATCTGTCACAAATCCATGGGATTTCCCAGGCAAGAATATTGGAGTGAATTGCCATTCCCTTCCCCAGGGCATCTTCCTGACCCAGGGATCGAATTCAGGTCTCCTTCACTGCAGGCAGATTCTTTATTGTCTGACCACCAGCGGACCCCAATCTGACTACCTAACAAATGCCAGGTACTTTTTCAGGTGTCAGGGATACAAATGAATAAAAGAAGACTGAATCCCTGCCATCTCAAGCTTACATTCTGATGGGGCTGAGAGACCAACAATAGACCTAATTCACAACTGAATGCTATCGTTTGTCAACGGTCTGTGTGTCATTTGGTGGACAGGAGATTCAGCACTTAGAGAGATCAAAAGTCTAGAGTGAGAGTTCTGTAACACTGAGTAGAGTGGTCAGAGTGGGTATCATCAAAAAGGTGGGATGTGAAGGTCAGGCAGGGATGGAGTCAGGCAGGTACCTAAGGAGGTACCTGGCAGCAAACTGCCCTTGCAGAGACCCTGATTAGAGGAAGAGCAGGAGGCAAGGGAGGCAGGCAATAGGATTTGCTGGGCTTGCAAGCTCATTGTAAGGATTCACTTTTCATTCAAAGATGAATGGGAGCTGCTGGAGGGTTTGAACAGAGGAATCAGGCAGGAATTCCCTCACTATTTTGCCTTCTCCTCTTCCTCTTCGAACTCATCTGCATTACTTCCCATTCATCTTTCCTGAGGTTTCTGTGGAAAAGCTATTCTTTTTCCAGGCTGATTCACTCCTGTTTTGAATTTAAGCCATTGCCATCTCATCAGGATTGCCTCTGCCTTTCACCCCTGTCTTTATAAAGTTCATATTGGCATCCCCGACCACCCCAACCTTCTAAATGTCATCTTCAACCCTCTTTCTAATGGACCATCATCTTTTTTTTTTTTTTTTTTACTACCTAGGGGCGTGAAAGACATTTTTCTCTTCCCTGTCTCCACTTTCTCATTCATTAAGTCATTCATTCATTCAATAAACTTTATGAGAACATACTACCTGCGAGGAACTATGCTGAAGACACACAGGCTGCACACATGGGCCAGTGGGCACAAGGGGAAATGAAGCTCCCTTATCCACTTTGTCCACTACAACTGCTCAATCCATCCATTCTTCTCATTTTTTAACTTTCCTATTTTGAAATAATTTGACAATTGCAGAAAAGTTGCAAGAAGAGTAGAAAAACTTCCCAGATACCTTTCACCCAAACTTCCCAAATGGTAATATTTTCTGAGATTAGCTTTTATTCTCTCTCTATATATATGTGTGTGTGTGTGTGCCTGTACACACCCTGTATAGCTCACATTTTTTGGAGCTGTGACTATGATACCTCTTTACACATAAATATTTACTGCATATTTCTTAAAAACAAGAAATTTCTTCACCACAGGACTGTGGCAAAAATCAGGAAAAACACTGATGCAATGCAATACCATTATTCATAGATACTTTGGGATTCATAAATACTTTGGGATTATCCATAGATACTTTGCGAAAATGTGGTAATCATGTCTTTGCAGTATGTGATTGTTAACTTGTACTTTAAAATGATGCCTTTTAAAAAGTATGACTTTTATACATATGCTGTGCAAAAAAATCATGAAAAAAGGAAGAATTAATAAAATTTCTTGTTCACCACCAACTCCCAGAACTTGCTCAGACTTGTGTCCATCGAGTTGGTGATGCCATCCTACCATCTCATCCTCTGTCATCTCCTCCTCCTCCTACCTTCAATCTTTCCCAGCATTAGGGTCTTTTCTAATGAGTCAGGGTCTATTCTAATGAGTCAGTTCTTTGAATTAGATGGCCAAAGTGTTGGAGCTTCAGCATCAGTCCTTCCAATGAATATTGCCAGCACCCTATTTCATGTCTTCACTATTTCTTGTCCAGATGAAAGAAAAAAGAAAAAAGAAAAAAAAAAGCCCTAACTGCTCTCTACCCTTCTGTTCCCTAGCCTTTGTTTCATTCTGCCAAAGTCATTCCATAAGGGAATATGATCATGCAACGTTCTTCCTCTGGGGCCACCATGGCACTCAGGATAAAACACACACATCATATGGAACACACCTGCCTGATTCGATTCTGGCCCCCGTTTCCCCATGCAGCACCCCCACCACCACTCACACCAGACACACCAAGAATGTTGATCCATCAGTGGCTCCTCCAAGTTCCACGTCTCCTCCCCTGGAACATGCCATCCGTCCAGCTTCCTCATCCTCAATTCTATGTGTGCTTTATTGCTACTCATTCTTAAAGGCTGAGCACAGGCACCTCCTCCAGAAAACCTTCCCTGACCAGCCCACTCCAACTCGGTTTCTTCCTGGGTGTTCTCAGGGGTTCCCAGGCTTCCCTCTGGCATTATCGAGCTGAATTGTGATGGCCTGTTGATTAGGTTGCCCTATTAAACCACAAGCCAGGACTGTTCTCACACATCTTTGAATCCATAATAGCACTAAGCACACTGCTTGACATGAGTCAAACTCCAGTAAATGCTTTATGAAAGAACTAGAGGTAAAACATTTTATTTCCTATTGCCTCTAGCTGGTACCATCAGCATAAAAGTTGCGCATCTGCATTTTGTTTTATATCTACATATAACTCTTTTTAGTTGTGTCATATGTGAAATGATCCTGAGAGCTGGATGAACTCAATCACAAATTTACAAAAGTAGAGCATTTCCAGTGGAGAGCTTTTCTAAACCCAGCAGACGACCTGAAGAGGGTTAAAGTTTGAAGCATTACTTCTGATAAAAATGATTTTTTAATGGAAAGAGTCCAAGCTGGGTAATTTGACAAAGATAAACTCAAATCTTCACAGTGAATTTATTATCACAGTCACTTTTTTAAATCAGGAATTTCAATATAATGGAGGTGAAACAGATATTTTGTTTGTTGGAGGCAGACTTTATTGATATGAAAGAGATGAAAAACCAACTTAAGGATCCAAAGCTGCTTTACAAAGTCCAATCTCTAGTGGATATGACAATTACTTAGGAGGATGACTTGACAAGTCAGTTTAATGGGTATCAGAAGCCAGTATTTTGCTTGATTAGAAAAATCACACAGGAACTTCCCTGGTGGTCCAATGGCAAGGATCCATGCTCCCAGTGCAGGCAGCCCAGGTTTGATCCCTGGCCAGGTTCCCTTGTGGCTCAGCTGGTAAAGAATCCACTTGCAGTGCGGGAGACCTGGGTTCGATCCCTGTGTTGGGAAGAGCACCTGGAGAAGGGAAAGGCTAGCCACTCCAGTATTCTGACCTAGAGAATTCCACAGACTGCACAGTCCACGGGGCCACAAAGAGTCGGAGATGACTGAGCGACTTTCACTTTCAGGGAACTAGAATCCATGTGCTGCAACTAAGTTTGCATGCTTCAACTAAAGATCCCACATGCCACACAACAAACACCAAAGAGCCTGCATGCCACAACTGAGACCCAGCACAGGCAAATAAATAAATACATAGTTTTTAAAAGAAAAATCACACAGATGAGAGACAAAAGGAGTCATTAACATAATAAAGATAATTTAGAGATAAGAACAGCACTCATTTTGATTTTATTTTCTCCAAAATTTTCAGCATCACAATAAATAAAGACATCAGAATTGCAAACATGTGACTTTGAGAAAAACTATACAGTATTACGTAGAGACTCTACACATACATATGCGTCTACACATATATATTTGTACATATATAAAGCATGAAAAATAATGTTTCATATTAATGTGAAAATCTAATATTTATTTCTTACCTGAACCTGAGAAATTGTCTAAAGACCCGTCTGCTGTTGTTGAAACTATTTCACTGCTGCTCATTGGCTCTGTTTTAACTACAAAAATAAACAACATATGTCATGTATCCAATTAACAGTTATTTGTAAAGGCACAGTAGAGAAGATATAACATTCAAAAAAGTTTTAAGAAAATAATCTAAAAATCAACTCTTTAATATTAGTATATAAATCAGATGGATATTCCTAATGGAGTCTTTTTTAAAGAAATTCACCTTAAGTTGTTCTAAGGAACCTACTGTGACAAGTAACTTTTAAAAGAAACACTTTAAACTAAAAGTTGCTTTCTCAGTTATCCAGCATGACTGAAAAACAGAGTGCTCACATTAATGGATTATTACCACCCTGCCACACCAAGGCACCAATTCATCAATGTCTAACGTGCACTTAGTACCAAGACCACACTAAATATAAATGAAGCATAAATAAAATTTTCCATTTAAAAATAATGATAGCAGACAGTTTGTGGAAAATATAACCTTTGGTAAAGTCCCTTGGGTCTATAAACTAAAGACATTTATATTTATGCTATTGGTTCTCCAAAGCAAATCCACTNACAACACAGCACAGCAATGAAGGCACTGCCACACTCTGTAAACATAACGGGAAGCAAAACCCCTACCGTCCTTGTATTCCTGGAGTGTTAATGCTTCCACGCCAGAGAACTCACTGGCAGATCTCAAGTGGAAGGTCCACACTCACCTGGCTGACCGGGAAAGATGGTGAGGAAGAAATTTACAGTGTGAGATGTTAGCCCAGGCAACTCCTGAGTCTTTGCCAAATCTGGGGTCCTTGATTCTATAGATTGGACTGTAAAATTCATGACTCTGCCTAACTACTGCTACCTTTGTACCCCTACGACCCACCCCAGCTACTCTCCATATTTGGCTTAATCAAGTACTTTTCACTCCCAAGAGACATATTTAATTGTCCTTGAGATGCCATTAAAAATATGCAAAAAGAATAGGAAGGAAAAGAAGGGGATACTTAATCTTTTAGGCCTCAAGCCCATTGCTTTTTGCCATTGTTCAAATATACTCATCTATAGACTAAAGATTCTCTTTTCCTGATGAAACCATTTTTTTAAAAGGCTCACTGTGTAAGAGAAGAGCCAGTACATAAAGTAACTACTATAATATTCGTGATCTTATCAGGTACTGTAGGTCACCTGCAGTCACCAGCCATCACCAGCCACCTGATGCTACAGAGACTGACGACTTACTGTGACAGAAAATAGTTTCTGAATGAAAGCCAAATAAACAGAGACCTCTTCTGGCTTTGGGCATGTCAAGCATACACCCACCAGAAGATTAAAAAAGACAAGATAATAATCCTGTGGCCACCAAAGCTTTACATATCCTTACTAGTGCCATGACATTTATAAATATGTCATAAGCAACATAATAAAGCACCTTACCAAAGCTCTGAATTTAAAAACACAACATACTGGATTTTTAGTTTGATCATTTTAAGGTGCTGTTATGTCTGACAATAAGGATCCCCTCTACACTACCTGTCTGAAAAGAAAAAAAATCTATGAATAACTTGTTTTCCTCTAAATAATGGTAGGATTCTTCTATCTCCACCACACTTTTTCCTGTGCTATATGATTTCATTCTGTCAGAAAACAGCAACTTATATTCTCTTTTGCCCCCACTCAAGAATTTTCTCTCTACCACTCTGAATTTTCAATCTCCTAATTGATATTTAAAGGATTCATCCTTTAAAATATACTCAGAAATTCTTCTTCCCCACTTTAATCTCCCTGATCCTTTCAACAGCTTCACCTAACCATAGCACTTTAGGTTTGAGTTATACTGGGCAACTTGCTATATCCTCCAGAGGTACCACACCCTTCCATCTATCAGTGCCTTTGAGCTTTTGTTTTGAAGGCAAATAATTCAAATACCCACCATAAGACTTTGTGAAGTTATTCTATCTCTTCAACACTGATTATCTCTTAAGAAGTGATATCTACAGTGGCATTTACATACAAAATACACTCAACCATAAAAAAAAAAGAATAAAATCTTTCCATTTGTGATAGTATGAGTGGATCTTGAGAGTATTAATGAAACAAGTCAAAAGAGAAAGAAAACACTGTATGATTTCACTTCTTTGTGGAATCTACAGAGCAAAACTCACAGATAAAGAGAACAGATGCTTACAGATACAAAGTGGTTGCCAAAGGGGGTTTAGGGGGTGGGTGAAATGGATGCAGGGGGTCAAGAGATACAAACTTCCAGCTGTAAGATAAATAAGCCACGGAGAGGATGACTGTAGTCGATAATATTATACTGCATATTTGAAAGTTGCTAGGTTCCTGTCACAAGGAAAAAAAAATGTTATCTACATCCTAGGAATGCATTAAGGATCCACAAAATGTATGTAAAGTACCTAGCATGCAGAAGGAACTAAAACTATATTTATCATCATCATTAGTAGCAGTATTATATAACTACTATACTGAATGCCTTCCTCCTAGGGAATAGTACAGGGAGCAACAGGGAAAAGAGTTAAAATATATAATAAATGAGTGAATGAATAAAGGAAAGAATAAAGAGTTAAAAGCACCAGCTTTGGAATTATCAGTTGAAGTTCAATCTAAATTTGCTATTAACAGTATGAACCTGGAAAAGTGACTCAATGTCTGTGTGCCTCTGCTTCCTCATCAGTAACTGGAGATACTACACTCATGAGAATATTTTCAAAAGATAAATGCTTATAAATCATTGAACACTGAGCTAGGTCCAGATGCCATGCTTTTACAGTTACTCTGTCATTAGAGTGTCTTATTAAAATGATGATGGGGCAGAATCTGTTACAAACTACACATTAAAGTGAAGCTTACCCTTTGAAAAGTAAATGAGAAGAATCTGAAGCTAAGTGGCTTGTCTATCAACTATGAAGCCATTGCCTCAGGACAGCCAAAATCAAATCAAGGTAATTTGGATGTAACAAGAATGCAGGACTAAATCGTCATTATATTAATAAAACATACACCTCTGTCATTACAATCAGTGTATACTCCTTCTGAAGAAATGGACTAGTGGAAGAATGCTGACCACGGCAATCGGGATGGAAGATTCCAGGAGAAAATGTGGGCATCTCTCGCCAGCACTATTCAGGGTGCATATACTATTACGTTAGAGCTTCCCAGGTAATGTTAGTAGTGAAGAACCCGGCTACCATGCAGGAAACATAAGACGCACAGGTTCGATCTCTGGGTCAGAAAGATCCCTTGGAAAAGGAAATAGCAACACATTCCAGTATTCTTGCCGGGAAAATTCCCAGGACAGAGGAGCCTGGTGGGCTACAGTCCATGAGGTCACAAAGAGTCAGACACGACTGAAACGATGGAGCACACACGATACTGTATATGGCCCATGAAAAAGAGAACCGTGTTTGATTCACCATAAATTTAAGTGGAGGTAGATCTATCAGATCACTCTCAAGATCAACCAACTAACCCATCATACCATGATTCCATGCTCATCAGGCACCCTCATTATTGATGCAACATCCATATCTTCTTTGCAACAATACCTCACTATTTGGTTATTTGGTCTCAACAACTTCAATCACTTCATCTCAAGGGACTATTTCCCTTCTGCCTCAACTAATTTTAAAAACAGGCAGCAGAACTATTTACAATAGCCAGGACACGGAAGCAACCTAAATGTCCATCAATAGACAAATGGATAAAGAAGATGTGGTATGTATACAATGGAATATTCAGTTCAGTTCAGTCACTCAGTCGCGTCCCACTCTTTGAGACTCCATGAACCGCAGCACGCCAGGCCTCCCTGTCCATCACCAAGTCCCAGAGTTTACTCAAACTCATGTCCTTTGAGTTGGTGATGCCATCCAACCATCTCATCCTCTGTTGTCCCCTTCTCCTCCCGCCTTCAATCTTTCCTAGCATCAAGGTTCTTTCAAATGAGTGAGTTATTCACATCAGGTGGCCAGAGTATTGGGGTTTCAGCTTCAGCATCAGTCCTTCCACTGAATATTCCAATGGAATACTACCCAGCCATATAAAAGAATGAACTAATGCCCACTTGCAGCAACACTGATTGTCATATTGAGTGAAGTCAGTCAATATAAAGACAAATATTATACGATACCAATTATATGTACAATCTTAAAAAATGGTACAAATGAACTTATTTATAAAACAGATACAAAAAAATAAAGTAAAAAATAAAACAGATACAGAGTCACAGATGTAGAAAAAATTATGGTTACAGGAGGTAAAGTGGAAGAAGGGATAAATTGAGAGACTGAGATATATATACGCACACTATATATAAAGTAAATAATAAGGTTAATTAAACCAATATAGGGACTTCCCAGGTGGTGCCAGTGGTAAAGAATCCACCTGCCAATGCAGGAGATGCAAGAGTTGTGGGTTCAATCCCTGGGCCAAGAAGACCCCCTGGAGAAGGAAACGGCAAACCACCCCAGTATTCTTGCTTGGAAAATTCCATGGACAGATGAGCCTGGCAGGTTACAGTTCATGGGGTTGCAAAGAGTTGGACATGACTGAGCACATATAAACACATCATCACATATGCATATGACTGTTAGGGTTATTGATGAAAAATTCCAGTTTGCTTCCCAGGTGGCACTAGTGGTAAAGAACCCACATGCCAATGCAGAAGGCATAAGAGACACAGGTTCAATCCCTGGGTTGGGAAGATCCCCTGGAGAAGGGCATGGCAATCCACTGCAGTATTCTTGCCTGGAGGATCCCACGGACAGAGGAGCCTGGCGGGCTATAGTCCATAGGGTCTCAAAGAGTTGGACATGGCAGAAGCAACTTAGCAAGCACTCACAAACCAATATAAAATAGATAACAAATACTGTACAGAACAGGGAACTCTACTTAATACTCTTAAGGGCCTATATTGAAAAACAATCTACAAACAAGTGGATAAAAAGTATCTATATAACTGATTCACCTTGCTGTACACCTGAAACCAACCCAACTTGTAAACTAACTATACTCTAATAAAATTTAATAAAAGAAAAACCAAAATCTAAATAAATAGGCAGGTCTCTCCTAATTCAAAAAAATCTTTTCTCGACCATTATCTACTTCTCTCCCTTCTTTCATCACTAAGTTTCCTAAAAATCTGCCTTCGAACTTAGTATCTACTCTCTCTTTGCTGCTATTGCTGCTGCTAAGTTGCTTCAATAGTGTCTGACTCTGTGCGACCCCATAGACGGCAGCCCAACAGGCCTCCCTGTTCCTGGGATGCTCAAGGCAAGAACACTGGAATGGGTTGCCATTTCCTTCTCCATCTTTAGTCCTCTGAAATATCCCTTTATAGCTACTATTTTACTAAAAGGATTTTTATTGCCTCATTCAAACTCTTCTCCATCCTGATTTCCCTTAATTTTTCTGTAGAATGGGCCTTCCTCTGACACTTTTCTCAGCACTGATCAACACAGCACAGCAATGTTTCCCTGTTCCCCCTGTGCTTTTTCCTCTGGACTGTTCTCCTCTGCTTACGCTATGGCTCGGTAATCACACTTCCTCCTTATCCATCTAAATTTTCCTTCACAATCATGTCTTTCCTTGCAACTGTTTAAAAAAAATCTTCTCCATGTAGACAACTCTCAAATCTTTATCCACATGCACAACTTTTTCACGGGGACCAATCCTCATATTCCAATTGTGCAATGCCCTTATCTGGATCAAGGGCAAATCAAGTGCTCAAATGCAATCTCCTCATCCTATCCTTGTCTAGTGGTCACACCATCTAGACTAAGCCTTTCACGCTGATTCCTCTCAGCAATGCTCTCCTCACACTCCACTGTCAATCTATCATCTCTACCGTTCTAATCTTTTGCAACCACTTTTCCCCTAATTTCAGTCACAAGCCTAATTACTGTATACCTCTTCTCTCTGAAAAGCCAATCAATTGGCCTTTCAGTCTCTCTATTTTGAACAGATATATTTGTCTTTCTATAGACTAAGACTGGAGCAAGTCACTCTGCTGCTGAGGTCTTCAACAGGCTTTTCAGTTTCTTCCAAATTAAGTTATCATAACTTTATCACTGGAAAAGATCCTGATGCTGGGAAAGACTGAAGGCAAAAGAAGAAGGGACAGGCACAGGATCAGATGGTTAGATTGCATCACCAACTCAAAGGGCATGGATTTGAGCAAACTCTGGGAGATAGTAACAGGGGAGGCTGAAGTGCTGCAAGCCATGGGGTCACAAAGAGTCAGACATGAATTAGCAAGTGAACAGCAGCACCACCAACTTTATCATATTATTAAGGCCCTCTAAGAGACCAAGCTTTTTCCTTTTTTTGCCTTCCATGCCACTTCCTTTATACACACTTTGTATTTGTATAACAACTAGTAACTTACAAGAATACGAGAGGACTACAAAATAGTCGCATTTAATTATCCTAACTTTACTATCTGACACTTATCTCCATTTTATAGACAAAGAATCACATGCCCAAACAAACCAACACTGGCCTACCAAACTGGCCTACCAAATGTTTAATACTTCCTCAATTCCACAGTATTGCTAGTGCCTTTCCTTCTGACGTTAAATGTTCTACAATTTCCGCTGATCTGAATCCTTCATGGCTCAATCAAAGTCCCACTTGCTTTGTGAAGATTTGCCTGAACTACTATTCAGGGGTTATGCTTCTTTTCCTTGAGCCACTAAATCTGAGTTTGTACCTCATTTAGAACACATATCCTTCTCAACCTTGCTTTACATTTCATAGTCTTATCCAAATATGTTATAGATTTCTTCATAGTTGGAACTCCAACTTTTTATATCCCTATAGAACATGGCCCAGTGCTTCACACATAATTGGAACTCAATATTCACTGAAGAAATGGATGAAGGTAAAAATGTGCAACTGACTTTGAAACGCAGATTATAACTGACTTCATACCACTGGGCACATTGTATAGGGCAATTAAACACACTATATAGGATTAAACCGAAAATAACATTTTATTCCTCCGAAATTATCACTCTGTCAACTTCTAAGCAGGTTCTTATAAAACCTCTCACTCACAGGACACATTTCCCTCATACTATCTTGAGCAAAGTATTCGTTGGAGAAGATATATTCACATAAAGGAATATCAATCATTGGATTTTTTTTGTATATTTAGAGAGAATATTTCCTGATCTTTAAAAAGAGAGATAAGTAAGTCACATATATTTAATAATAATTTGTGGGCATGATCAGTCCAAGGCAAAATATTAGATATTGCTGTAAGCAAACTTTTACACAGAACTTTAAAGAGCTACACCACACATGATTATGCTGTACAGATAATAACCTACAAGATAAAAGCATAACCATTGTAATGTTAAGTTATAGTTTGGATTCAATGATAGTATCGCTCACAGATTTAATGAGTTCCCTATCTCAACTCATGAGGTAGAAGTAGAAACATACGTTTTTAAAAAAATGTGTCAAATGACTCAAAAAGTGGCACCAAGGGATACCAAAGGCATATAGAAAAAGAATGGATAAAATTACATGAAATGTGAAAGTAGAAGATAGCAATATTCCTACATTTATATATTTTTAGACATAACTGAATAAGTAAAAGATTATAAGCAGCCATTCAACTATTTCTCCTTTATTGAAAAGAATATATATCCATGAATCAAATGATTTTTCTTTGGTTAATACCCATTTGGAAAACAAGGTATCCCTTTATGTTCAGATTGGTTTTACAGTCTGGAATATGATTATGAGTACTCCAAAATTTAAATTCATCTTTATCTTAAAAGAGGCTTCCCTAGTGGCTCATATGGTAAAGAATAATCTGCCTGCAATGAGGGAGACCTGGGTTCAGTTCCTAGGTCTGGAAGATTCCCTGGCGAAGGGAAAGGCTACCCACTCCAGTATTCTTGCCTGGAGAATTCCAGGGAGAGAGGAACCTGGTGGGCTACAGTCCATGGGGTTGCAAAGAGTAAGACAACTCTTTAAAATAGCAATTCTATCTCTTGAAAACCAAATCAACACACATAGACTAAACTCGAACTTAAGGGTGTACACAGCCAACAAGGAATGTTAGTCAATCGAAACTCGTTATTCACAGGAAGTATAGCATATTATTCACAGGAAGTATAGCATATTGGAAGGACACTGCGCAACGACTTATGTAGAGGTCTAGACTAATTGACTTTTTGGTGAAAGAAATGATACTTGGTACATGATGGCTGTTCCTTTGAAATATCCCTTTGAACGTTCAACTCAGTGGCTTCTAACCTTCTGGAGAATGAAGCCCTCTTTCTGACATCAAAATATTTCAGAATCCAGATGATAGCCTATTTTTAAACTGTTGATTGAAAAAGTACCTGATGACAAAAATCCACTGTGAATTTTCAGACAAGAAAACGTGTTGTGTTTTCATGAACTTAAACAGAACATCCATATATGAAAGAGAATTAAACATGTATGCGGCCTGGACAGGATTCCAGTTTTGTTGTTGTTCTTCAGGTTCCTAACACACAAAATTCAGGCAGATCTCATGAGCCTCCGTTTTGCTGTACCTGTCTCCCTCAATCCAATCTACCCTTGAAATTGCTGCCAGATTCATAACTAAAACATTTGCACTGTATCAACCCTCATTCAAAATATTAAATGGCTTCTCTACCGGCTCCAGGATAAAGTCCAAATTCCTTAGCCTCGTATTCAGGGTCCTCCACAGTTTGGCTTCAGATGATCCTTCTAACCTTATCTACTATCAATTCCTTTTTCAGCTCCACTAGTCTCCTCCCTGTCTCCCACACTATCCTACCTTTGTTCATATTGGTCCCTCATTTAGAATGCATTCCATCTCTTCTCAATCTATTCAGGTTCTACCCATTTCCCAAACACTCAGCTCAGATTCCATCTCCTCCTTGAAGCCTGGCCAGACCTCAGCAAGCTGAAGAGAGCTCTTTTCTCTAAACTCTGAGAGCACTTTTGTTTGACTCAGTGGCTTCTAACCTTCTGGAGAATTAAGCCCTCTTTCTAACATCAAAATATTTCAGAACCCAGATGATAGCCTATTTTTAATCCGTTGATTGAGGAAACGCCTGATGAAAAAAGCCCACTGTCAATTTTCAGACAAGAAAATGTGTTGTGATTTCATAAACATAACAGAAAAAGAATTAAGTATGTATGTGGCCTGCTATTCTTAAATGTGCCATTTGATGACTTTTAACAAATACCTACATTTAGATGCTAGTGTGTTATAAGACGGCGAAGGTGATGGCACCCGACTCCAGTACTCTTGCTTGGAAAATCCCATGGACGGAGGAGCCTGGTAGGCTGCAGTCCATGGGGTCATGAAGAGTCGGACACTCAGCCACTTCACTTTCACTTTTCACTTTCATGCATTGGAGAAGGAAATGGCAACCCACTCCAGCGTTCTTGCCTGGAGAATCCCAGGGACGGCGGAGCCTGGTGAGCTGCCATCTGTGGGGTCGCATAGAGTCGGACACAACTGAAACGACTTAGCAGCAAGAATGCCAGCAAAGCTCAAAGACCTGAAAAGACTACTTCAATTTTAAGAATTAAGGTAGCACTATAACAGTCTCAATTTATGGCACAGGCAATATTTATGTAGAATTTTCACCTGGAAGAGTAATCATTTTAAAAATAGCTTATGTTTCTTGAGCATTTACTACATGTCAGGCATTGTGCTAAGCACCTTACAAGTAATAGCTTATTTGCTTCTTGTGGCAATTTCATGAGATATTTACTATAATTGTCACATCTGAAAGATGAGAAAACCACAGCTTAAAGATGTTTAAAAACTAGCCTAAGGTCACACAATTAGGTTTCAAATGTCTTTGATTACCATACCTTTTATGAAACCACTGAAAAGTCAAGTGTTGTTCAATGAGGGTTTTATCCTCCTTAATCATGTCTCTGATGGAGAGCCTAATAATCGTTGAAGGACACAGCACCAGAAATGTCCCAGAAGAGCAGGGCATTAAACAAAGGTGTATTAGTGCATGCTGCAATTTGGTGAAAGGTAAAACAAACTAGTGTATGAAGACCAGAAGCAGATGGGCTGGCTCAGGTTCAGAACCTCAATCATATCAATCTGGAAGAACAGTGTACTTGCCTAAAATGTAATCAACCTACCAAATTTATATCTCAGATCATACCCCTTTCCCCTGCTTCACCAAACCACAGGAGCACCCAGACCTAAATCCTACCCATATTGGGTATTAACTGAGCAAGTACTTATGGAGTACTCCAGGTACTCAGAGGACCTGCAAAGGCTATCAGGAGAAGTAAGGATCTCCAGGGGAAGTAAATCTCTCTTTCCATGGAAACGCTGCAGTAGCCATTCCCAGTAGATATGTTTGCTTTAAAAAAAAATGTCACCTATATTATTCTTTACTAATTGTTGCTCTTCTTTGAGCAGGTTTGAACCTTTGAGTAGTTGACAGGGACTGCAGTTAGTATTTTAAGTCTATAGCTGAAGAGAAAGTATACTCTGTTGTATGACATGTATTAAGTGAACCTTAAACATGCATTCCTATATATATTAGGTGGAGACAAACACTATTTGATTCCACTTATACAAGCCACCCAGAATAGTCAAACACCTACAGTCAGAAAGTACACCAGTAGATGCCAGGGGCTGGGGGATGCAGGTGTGCAGCGTGGGGATGGGGACTTGTGTTTCAGTTTAGGAAGGTGAAAAATTTGGTAGATGGATGATGGTGAGAGTGCCCAACAATGTGAATGTACTTAGTGCCAATGAACTGTACAGTTAAATATGGTTAAAATAGTATATTTTATGACTTTTACCACAATAAAAATTTTTTTAAAAAAGAACCTCGAGCATCCACTAGGTGAAACAGACCCAGTGATAAAGGTGCAACCCCCATTTTACAGTGGGGAGGGCAGAGGCTCAGAGATCTTAGAGTTAGTTGCTCAGTCATGTTCAGCTTCTTATGACCCCATGGACTGTAGCCCATCAGGCTCCTCTGTCTATGGAGTTCTCCAGGCAAGAATACTGGAGTGGGTTGTCATTTCCTTCTCTAGGGGATCTTCCCAACCCAGGGATTGAACCCACGTCTCTTATGTCTCCTGCATTGCCAGGTGAGTTCTTTACCACTAGCGCCACCTGGGAAGCCCAAAACTCAGGCTTGTCTGGGATCAGAGATCTTACAAATAATAACAAAACAGACAATGGATATTAAATATTTCTTAGAAAGTCAGTGTGTTCTAAGTGCTTTGCCGACTCATTTACCTATCCTCACATCCCAAGAGGTAGAGACTTTTCATTTTACAGACCAGGAAGCAGAGATAGAAACAGTTCAGTAATTATTCAGCATTACACTCAGTCTCCAGCAAGTGGCAGGGCTGGTTTCATCGTTTCAGAGCCTTACCCCAGTCCCCTGCTCTCTCTCAAAACCCATATGTCAGTTACAGAATTATGACACTGAGATTTTAAGCCCAGGTTAGTCTGATTGCAAAATCCATCCTTACTATCATGCAATATTGCTTTGCTACATATATATATATATATATTTTTTTATATTATCCATTCTCTTCTTTCCTTAGGGCAAGTATCAGAAATTTGTGCTGAAATGGTAATATATAAATAAGTACATGATTTCAAATAAAAATGCCCTCATAACTTCTTAGCTGCAGTCTTTTCTCCCTACCTATCACCCACTGGAAAAGACCCTGATGCAGGGAAAGACTGAAGATAGGAGAAGGAGATGATAGAGGATGAGATGATTGGATGGCATCACTGACTCAATGGAAACGAATTTGAGCAAACCCCAAGAGATGGTGAATGGCAGGGAAGCCTGGTGTGCTGCAGTCCATGGGGTTGCAAAGAGCCACATATGACTGAGAAACTGAACAACAACAACAAATCATCTGTTGAATCAAAGTTTCAAAATACTACCTAAGTGTATTTCTCAGACACAGACTCAATCACATTACTCTCCTGTTTGCAAGCCTCCGGGCCATCCAGCTCTTTCAGGATTGAACTCAAACTCCTGAACTTGGTACATAAGGTTGTAGGTTGTTCATCATCTGCTTGGGTGACCGTCTTGGTCCCATCTCTGTGCACTCTACCCACGTCTCACTCCCCTGCCACACACAGTCCCCGGGATTAGGAATGGCTTTGCTCCTTCCTGGCATAGCATCCAGTGTTTTTCTACCTCTCCTTCAAGATTCAGTTTAAGCATTACCAGTGTGCAGACACTATCCTCAATCACCATAGTCATGTCCGGGTATCCCTTATCCCCTGGAGAATACAGTCCTGATCATCAAGTATGGTGGTCATCTGACTGCTGCTGCTGCTGCTAAGTCACTCCAGTCGTGTCCAACTCTGTGTGACCCCATAGACAGCAGCCCACCAGGCTCCGCCATCCCTGGGATTCTCCAGGCAAGAACACTGGAGTGGGTTGCCATCGCCTTCTCCAATGCATGAAAGTGAAAAGTGAAAGTGAAGTCGCTCAGTCATGTCCGACTCTTCACGACCCATGGACTGCAGCCTACCAGGCTGCTCCGTCCATGGGATTTCCCAGGCAAGAGTTCTGGAATGGGTTGCCATTGCCTTCTCTGACTACAGGACTGCAAATCGCAGGAGACTATGAACTGCTCCTTGCTAGAATGCTATGTGGTAAATTTCTAGACATAATCAGTGAATAACTATTTCTTGAATTAACAAGGAAATGGTGGATATACAGTATGAGATATATTCTTATATAACATGCATATTTTTTCACTGCAATATGTATATGTCTTTGCCCCTCTATTTTTTTCACCTTAAAAAATGACCTCTAATCGTAACTCCTTACCATGTATGTAAAGATATTAAACCTAAGTGTACAAACTGCTTGATCTTTTTATCATTCAGCTGTTTTGTAGACTATGTGAAAGTTGATTCATCACTGATAAATACTACTAAGTCCAAGTTGAAGTTTCCATTTATGAAACAGTTAATTAGTATACATCAAATGCAAATCAGTTGAGTTCAGCCACTCAGTTGTGTATGACTCTTTGAGACCCCATGGACTGCAGCACACCAGGCTTCCCTGCTGCTGCTGCTGCTAAGTCACTCCAGTCGTGTCCGACTCTGTGAGACCCCATAGACAGCAGCCCACCAGGCTCCCCCAATCCCTGGGATTCTCCAGGCAAGAACACTGGAGTGGGTTGGGCCATTGCCTTCTCCAATGCATGAAAGTGAAAAGTGAAAGTGAAGTTGCTCAGTCATGTCCAACTCTTCGCGACCCCATGGACTGCACCCCACCAGGCTCCTCCTTCCATGGGATTTTCCAGGCAAGAGTACTGGAGTGGGGTGCCATTGCCTTCTCCGCCAGGCTTCCCTGTCCATCACCAACTCCTGGAGCTTGCTCAAACTTATGTCCATCAAGTCGGTGAGGGCATCCAACCATCTCATCCTCTGTCGTCCCCTTCCTCCTCCTGTCTTCAATCTTTCCCAGCATCAGGGTCTTTTCCAAGGAGTCAATTCTTCACATCAGGTGGCAGTGAAGTACTGGAGTTTCAGCTTCAGCATCAGTCCTTCCTATGAATATTCCAGGACTGATTTCCTTTTGCATTGACTGGTTTGATCTCCTTGTAGTCCAAGGGGCTCAAGTCAGTTATGATGGCACAAATTCAGACTAAGCAACAATGTTGATTGAGGATGTTCTCTGCATAAACAGCCTATGGCTAACTGTAGGAATTGGTCTGTGAAATGATCACTTTCAAAAATTTGAAAATTGGGCTTGAGCTAATTATGGAACCTGTTGATGTTTTGTAAATAAAATTAGGCAGTCTACTAAAGAGCCTTTTGAGGACAGTAAAAGAGGAGAGTGAAAAAAGCTGGCTTAAAATTCAACATTCAAAAAACTAAGATCAAGGCATCCAGGCCCATCACTTCATGGCAAATAGATGGGGAAACAATGGAAACAGTGACAGATTTTATTTTCTTGGGCTCCAAAAACACTGCAGACGGTGATTACAGCCATGAAATTAAAAAAGACGCTTGTTCCTTGGAAGAAAAGCTATGACAAACCTGCTACTGCTGCTGCTAAGTCGCTTCAGTCGTGTCCGACTCTGTGCAACCCCATAGACGGCAGCCCACCCGGCTCCCCCGTCCCTGGGACAAACCTAGGCGGAGTAAAAAGCAGAGACACTGCCGACAAAGGTCCATACAGTCAAACCCACGGTTTCTCCAGTAGTCATGTATGGATGCGAGAGTTGGACCATGATGATTGGATGGCATCACCGACTCAATGGAAATTAATTTGAGCAAACTCTGGGAGATGGCAAAGGACAGGGAAGCCTGGTGTGCTACAGTTTCATGGGGTCACAAGTCAGACACGATTTAGCAACTGAACAACAAATGATTATAATCATTCACTTGCATTAGTATACAATAACAAATATATATATTGACTGCTTATTCACTACCAAGCTTTCTGCCAGCCGCAGAGAACACAATAGTAAAAACGCCTATCCCTGCCTTTAAGGACTTATGAGCCTCTAATAGATGAAATACATATAATAAATGGAAGCTGTAGTTCCTTTATTGGGTAATAATCTTAGATAAGGTAACAAAAAATCTTAAGGCAGATTTAAGTATTTCAATAAGCACTAAGCTTTTGGGCTACTGGGGAGTCTGTATTTTTTGAGTATAAAGGATGCAGGCTTTAAAATCAGCCTGACATGCTGTTGAATCTCTTTTGCAACACAGATACTATGCTGTATAGACTAATCACAAACTCTTTAAGATGAGGTGCAAAGAAGTTCTCCTAATCTTTTTGAGGGTAAAACAAATAAGGTAGGTGGAAGGAATGAAAGATGTGCTCAAATAGCTAGTAAGAACTCAGTCTATTCAGCCCATAGTCCTTATTTTGCTAAAATAGTATTCTTCCCACACAAAACTTCCCTTACATAAGGTAACGGACACAGTGATAAGATAGGGAAGTATTTTAGATTTGATTTAGATTAATTTTATGAAAGAAAAAATATCTATTTGTATTATAGGGAATACTTTAAATACCTCCTTGAAATGTGTATGGTAGAGTTTGCCCACCTCTTTTCAGAGTGACAGGATACCAGAAGCATGAAACAGAACTGAAAAATCTGCAAAACCAGCAAACTACTTTGTAGTAGGTTGGCCAAAATGTTTCAAACACACTTTTTTGGCCAACCAAATACATAATCATAGTAAGAGTTTAGTTATAAACTACTTGGAGTTCTGAAACTTAACATAAATCCTTGATTAGCTTCTCAAAATTTATGCCCTCTTTTAATAAAGGCAATATTTAGCAGTCTTTGAGGATAGCTATGTAACAGATGACTTTTTCCTACCCAAAGTGAAATGGAAAAATAGAAAATCTGCAATTATGTGATAATTTTCTATTATATGACATGTTCGGAGGCAAAAGGAGGAAAATAAATTACTCTTAGACCTTATCCTAAGTAAGCAAAATGAGAATAACCATGTGAGTGTATGTGTGTTTGTAGTCACTTCAGTCATGTCCAACTCTTCGCAATCCTATAGACGGTAGCCCATCAGATTTCCCTGCCCATGGATTCTAGGCAAGAATACTGGAGTGGGTTGCCATGCCCTCCTCCAGGAGATCTTCCCGATCCAGGATCGAACCTGTGTCTCTTATGTCTCCTACCACTAGCTCCACCTGGGAAGCCCAAGAATAAGCACATACATACACAAAACCACACCACTTTTATCTATATACTGCTCACCCCACAACGTCTTCAGGCACCCTCAGAAATTAGTAATTACTTAAAGCAGAAAATCCATGATCAAAGGGATAAGAATTAGCCTAAATAGCATTCACTAAAGATTTGCGTATCTCTCTGGGGGAAACCATAAGTTTCTCCCAGAGACAGGATGCCCTCAAGTAGATACATCTTTCTGTTCCTATGAAAGTTTTAGCCCAGCTAGGGAAGAGGTGAGCCAAAACTATTAGGTATTGGGAATAGATGAAAACTGTCTATATTCAGGTCATTAGTTTATCAAGAAGCCTGGCCTCCTAGAAACTCTGAGCCTTTTCCAGGCAGTATTGGAGTCCCCATATATTAAAGATACAGTTAGTAATGTACAATCAACCAGGGTACGTTTGCTAACCTGTAAGCCCCACACGACACCACCCTTTATTCCTCCCACTTGATCTCCTCTACTCCCTGTCATTCTCTCCCCTGTTCTTAGAACGTGGCATGTACGTCCCAGCTCCTGGCGATGGTCACTGCCCCCAACAAATGCCATTCAAGCTGCTTCTTTGAGTTTTCCTTGGTTACCATAAGCTGGTTCTCAAAGTCAAGAGACATATGACCAGTGTATCATCCACTTCCAAATGTCTGCTGCTGCTAGGTCACTTCAGTCGTGTCTGGCTCTTTGTGATCCCATGGACTGCAGCCCACTAGGCTCCTCTGTCCACGTGATTCTGCAGGCAAGAATTCTGGAGTGGGCTGCCATTTCCTTCTCCAGGTCCAAATATCTTCCAAGGGTTCTGAGCCTTGGAAAAAGACTTCTGAGCTTCCGAGGCACAAAAGACTTCTGAGCAGTAGTAAAACTGCAACCACTTTTAAAATTTCACAGTAATACTGTTTCAATCCAAATGTGCATATAATGACTATGATAATGAAAAGCAGAGATGACTTCCCATCTCTGTTTGATCCCAGGGAGACTTAACAGAGACAGACGGCTGGTGGAATTATAATTAAATCTAAAGCTTTGAAAACTAGTAAGAGACAATCCCCTAGAAGTGAACCTATTGATGCAATATGCTATATGCGCCCAACAGAAGGAAGGAGTCTCACACACTCATGCACAAAAGAACTTAAAACCAAAGTAGGACTACCCTGGGGAGCTGTCCTTAAAATGAAGTCTTTCTGTCATCAAAGCCTTTGCCATTGGTCCTTTTATAGGTCTGCTGTTTGCTAGAGAATGTCTCCAGTCATGAAGACAGTGGGAGTACCAATATTTGGTATGAACGTATTAGAAAAGGTATTGGCAGATGGTGGGAACTGTGGTGCTGGAGAAGACTCCTGAGAGTCCCTTGGACTGCAAGACCAAAGCAGTCAATCCTAAAGAAAATCAATCCTGAATATTCATTGGAAGGACTGATGTTGAAGCTAAAGCTCCAATACTCTGGTTACCAGAGGCAAACAGCTGACTCATTGAAAAAGACCCTGATGCTGGGAAAGATTGAAGGGAGGAGGAAAAGGGGTCAACAGAGGATGAGATGGCTGGATAGCATCACCAACTCGACAGACATGAGCTTGAGCAAATGCCAGGAGATAGCGAAGGACGGGGAAGCAATGTGCTGCAGTCCATTGGGTTGCAAAGAGTCAGACACAACTTAGCAACTGAACAACAATTGGCAGATGGTGGGAATAACATATTCTCTCCCATAAGTGAAATACTGATTTGAAAACCTAGAGTCTGGACTCAAACAGAACTTGATTCAAATACCAGTGGTACCAATTACAAACCATGTGTCTTTCAACTTGGCATCTAACTTTCCAAGACTCAGTTTTCTTACACTGGGTTGGCCAAAAAGTTCATTTGACTTTAAGTAAAAAATGAAAGACATCTGTCATTTTCACCAATTACTTTTTGAACAACATATTCAGTAATCAAACAAACATTCTGGCGAATTCAACAGGAGGCAGTAATGGTGCTCTGTTTAGTTGCTTAATTGTATCCAACTCTTTTGCAACTCTGTCCATGGGATTTCCCAGGCAAGAATACTGAAGTATGTTGCCATTTCCTTCTCCAGAGGATCTTCCTGACCCAGGGATCAAACCCATGTCTTCTAGAAGGGGTTATTATTTACATGCGGTCTAGAAATTCAAAGAGCACTTAGTAAGTCACTGCTGCTGCTGTTGCTGCTGCTGCTAAGTAGTTTCAGTCGTGTCCGACTCTGTGCGACCCCATAGATGGCAGCCCACCAGGCTCCCCCATCCCTGGGATTCTCCAGGCAAGAACATTGGAGTGGGTTGCCATTTCCTTCTCCAATGCATGAAAGTGAAAAGTGAAAGTGAAGTTGCTCAGTTGTGTCCGACTCAGCGACTCCACAGACTGCAGCCCACCAGGCTCCTCCATCCATGAGATTTTTCCAGGAAAGAGTACTAGAGTGGGTTGCCATTGCCTTCTCCGAGTAAGTCACTAGTGTGTTACAAGTTTTACTGATCATCCTGACAGCAAGTAAGACCTGCTATTATCCCCATTATACATTTGAGGAGACTGACACACACAGAAGCAAACATACCTGAGCTCACAGAGCCAGCAAATGGAGCTGAGATTCAAACCCAGTGTCCTACCCACTATGTTGGTGATCAAAGGATCCTCTGAAGATTAATGAAATGAATCATAGAATGGTCAGCTTAGTGACTAATAAGTTATTTATAAAAATTAGCCATTATTTTTACTAAGTCTCAATCAGTATGTGAGAATTATTCCCATAACTATATATGCAAATATTAAATCTTAAATTTTTTTTTCATCCTTTCATGACTTTTGCTAAAGAACAGTTTAAAAGCGGCCAACTTTGTGACTACAAAGCTCTTTTACACACAGCGTCCCTTCATCTTCCAGAAACTAAATCATGTGCAGAAGGTAAACAATAATAAAATTAGATTACTATTTTTCTATTGACAACAGAATATTTGACCACAAATATACAAATATAGTTTTTTAAATGTAGCCTCAAACCATAATTTTAATACACATTCACTCTTGTTTCCATATTTTTCATAAATAAGATTTCTTAAAAATACTCTGGTAGGATAACTGTACTTTACAGAATTAAAATTACAGTGAGGAAAACAAATTCAAGATAATTTGCATTCTAAGCTTTGTAGGAATGATAAATCAACTTTAAACTCCTGATAATACAAATTTGTAAAACTGAATTAACCTATCATCCTAAAATATGCAATACACAATTTAATCAATCTTAAAATGCAGAAAATTTAGACACCTAATTTGAGATTGTATCTCTTATCTTGGAAATCTGATATACCAATTCAAAATTACTATTCAAATTACCATCAGAATTCCTGAAACCCTATTTGCAGTAAAGATTCCAACTGCATCTGGTTTAATGTCACTTCAAGGCAAATTCCTCTGCTTTNCTAATTTGAGATTGTATCTCTTATCTTGGAAATCTGATATACCAATTCAAAATTACTATTCAAATTACCATCAGAATTCCTGAAACCCTATTTGCAGTAAAGATTCCAACTGCATCTGGTTTAATGTCACTTCAAGGCAAATTCCTCTGCTTTAAGACAAGTTTAGCCTCTTCTTGAGTTTGTATCTAAATTTACAATCGAGAAAACTCAGATTGAGAGCTTTTGGTTCTGCCCGCTCACACCTCCTTTTTGCCCTTCCCCACTCCTCAGCCCCAGACAACCAAAAATAAACACTCACACCAGCAATACATGAACTGATCCATCTTAGGCTCCCATGGTCTCAAGACAGCCATAAAAAACAAAGATGGAAGAATCACTGCTTTGCAAACAAGCCCTTAATTAGGTATGTAAATAAAAATCCCTTTACTGCTAGATCCCCAAGTCCTTCTGAAGAAACATTTCCCAACTACTTCTCACATTTACACAACACAAACATCAACATGCAGCTTCTACCAAAGAGAGACCTGAACATATACCTATACGTTAGAAATCCTCTCGGATCAGATGCTCGTGTTTAACTGACGGAAGCATCATCACCCAAGAGCCCAGGTCTTAACAATTATTCTTTAATAATCTAATAACAAATATCTTTCCCATTCGGTCCCGGAAAATCAAAAGACTAGGAAAAAATCAGTTAAAAGAAAAGCCACCATAACCATTCCATCAGTCTAACCTAAGATTTAATTGTACAACAGTAATCTAAAATATTGACTAATTCCTTTGGAAACAAATTACTCCTAACAGTGCTTTTCTGAATGCAAGTCAAGCATCCATTTACGCTGTTATATTCTTGCCTCTTTATGCTTTCTACTTCAAAGACTTATAAACTGGGTGATACCCATTCACTACAACAATAACAATTCACAGAGAGGTTGGAATATACAAACATGCAGGCTTGAAACTTTTGAAACCTGAAATATTCAAGCAAGAAATCTCACTAAAGAACATTTCAAGTAGGAAGTAAAAAAGTACAATGTGTGAGGCTGTTGCTCAGTGTCTTTATCCCTTAGATGAACCATGAAAATAGGCACTAGCCTGCAAGGACAGAACCTACAAACACTGAGTCTTATGATAATTTGGCAGCAGACTTAAGAAGAAACTTAATATTCTCTGCCTTGCCACTCCATTCCCTTCTTATTTGTTCTTCAGATGAAGTTATGGTTTTTGAGACAGGAGATTTTCATGTTTTCTTAGCCTCATAACAGAACAAGTGGTTGCAGGAAATTAAAAAAAAAAAAAAAAGGCCCTGGAGAAAGAAGACAACCTACCTAAGTGGAGCTAGGGTTAACAACTATCTAAACTCAATGGAAGTTTTGTCAGCCTAACTAAGGAGATGCATTGCAACTGGACTACCATAAAATCACTTTAAATATCCACTGTGGCACAGAGAGCCTGAAATACCTATTATGGACTTAGGGGAGGTGATTGATATTTTAAACACTCTTTGAAAAGTTAAGGAATTTCTTGTTGGTTTTTTTTTTTTTCATTCCACTAATTCATTGGTGAATATTGCTAGTTTCGAAATAAATAAGATTTCAAAAAAGGGATAGGAAAATCTATAAAGATTCTATTCCAGGAAAGCTTGCAGACACTGAATTCACTGATTTTAAGCTTAACTCCTCTAGTGGTGACTGAAAGGAAAGACACACATGCCTTATGGAATATGTAAGTGGCATGATAAATTGATTCACAAACTTAATAATAACCCAGAACTTTCTGATGCTGTTTGTATCCAAACAGGCCTATCACACAGATGGTGGGGAAAGTTTGGGTCCATGTTTTCAAACTGTGCACTAAAACTGAATACCCCAGTCAATGGACTAAAACTTCATGTATTCTCTGGATAATTTATACTGATACCTCTCACCTCACTTTCTAACTGCCATAACCCTTGCAAAGTACCCCAGTGAAGAATGCCTGAAAACAAAAGAGGTAAATATTCAGGTATGATAAAAACTGCAACAAGAAAAGATTCCCAAAAACAGAGTCAGATGAGTAACTGGGTACTTGTTTGAAATATGACTTAGAAACGGGTTTTTTTAGGCCTAAGATAAATTAAGAGTTTCTTTCAGGATAAGAAATAATTTCTAAGTATCTCTCAGGCTGATGGTTTGGCAGGTTACATAGCTATCTAAGCTATTTTCTCATGTTTGATTTATTATAGCTATGTAAAACTTTGATGAAGTACATATTCCTGAATATGAACATGATATCAAGCTATTAAATGTAAATATTCAGAAATATGATCATTTCACATGCCCTTAAAAAACCAACCACACATCATTCACACGAAGCCATCCAAGAGGCAGTTTCCAACACATACTCTGTTTTAATATTGTCTGATTCTTCTTTTGTAGATGATTTGCCAGTAAAATGAAGACAAAATGAAAACATTTTACCCCCATTTCTTCATATATGAAAAAATTAACTCATCATTTCACAATTATTCCTACCAATATGTATTGGTCTATTCCCTTAAGCAAAACAGTTTAACATACTTAAAGCTTTGTTCTTTAAGTTACTTTAGATGATTGTCTTACTTGGACTTCACAGTGATGCGAATGACTGTAAAGGTTTCCATCCGCGGTCCCCTGATGCCGCCCTCGGTGGTGGCCCTGCCTGCCAACATTGGTCTGGGGTAGGCCAGTCCAGGCCCCTGCAGTGGTCAGGGCATACCCCAAGTCCAGTCCATACAGCAACAGCTGCCATGCTCACACGTGAAGCCAAATTCCACAGGAGAGAAAGGAAGGACTGCTGGCTTTTTATCTTATTTGCTCTATAAAATCTACTTAAACACTAGAATGACTTTCCTATACCTAACTGAGATTTCTTTTTGATTGCCTATTGATATGGACAGAGAAGAGTTTCCCATACAAATGAACATTTTTCAGAGATTTTTTTCTTTTTGGCTAGGTTAGCAAAGTTTCTTCTTTTAACAGAGACCATTTTCCATAATGTGAAGGTATTTACTCAAAAAGGAAAATACAGACTACTTACATGTAAAAACAATCACTGTCGCTATGAAAGTTACCAGTTAACTCCTATCAGAAACAACTGATATTCTTATTGTATCTCTTACCAGAAATTTCATATTATTATCAGTTTTAAAAGGCTTTCCTCATACATACTGGAATACTGCACCAAACAATTTTATGACATGGGGTTTTTTGTTTGTTTCTTAAGAACTATGATTAAAGATCATCATGGTGATTGAGAAATGATGATTAGGGTTTGGTTCATGCATGGAATTCTAAGATCAATAATCTATCGAACTTCTAATGAAACTTATGCTTTAAGGTCCTAAAGCTTGATAAGGAATAAATAAGCAAAAATATCACCTTCAAAGAAGAAAACTTTCAATAGAATAAAATAAAAATAAATCCAATACAAAACATACCCTTCTATGAAGCTTTAAAAATATAGTACTTAAAATAAACATGCACACCAGCTAATGATACACACAAATAGCTTTACCTATATGTTTAGACTTAGGTATACATGCATTTAAGCAGGTATTTCTACTTCATAAAATTTACATAAATATCCGTATGTATTATACAGAAATCATTGAACAGTACTATGTTTGAAATATATACTTAATCTTTACAAAGTNTGTTCTCTGCCAGCCAAATGTTTGGAAGTCTAAGGCCTATTCACTTTATGTTAAACTTTATGTTTTTCTTTAAAAAAAAAAAAAAAGAGGGGGATTAATATTACATGTATGAAGCTAAGACTGACGGCTCTTCACCCCCACCGGGTCAATAAAAGCTGGTCAGTTTGCAAGTTGCGCTTAGACTGCAAATGTCAGCTTTTATAACGAAGAACGTGAACTGTTTTACTTCTAAAGTGAGTTTTGACTTCTCCCAAGTCTTTGGGATTCAAATGAGAAATGGCTTAGAAATTCAACTTTTCTCCCCTAATTCTCAATACATATTCAGTTTTTCCTAACCCCAGAAAGTACAGCCCCTAATCATTTTCAAACCAAGGTCCTCTTCCCTTTCTACATATTTAACTTTTTTTCTTTTACAAACATACACACACACACACACATTGTTAAGTAATTTCCAACCAAGGCTATTAATAGAAATAATTAAGAAATACTAGACAAAAATAGATAGGGGGTCACAGAGAGGTAATCTCCCCAAATGTCAAATATCAACAGTATCCTTACCTGCAACTTGAGGAAACAGCAACATCTGAACTGGTTTGAGATGTTTGCACCTGTGATCAGGGGTAAAAAATTAGAAGCTGTTGTTACTCTGCTTCAGTGTCAGTTCTTAATTATACAGAGCACATGGCTCAGGACGACAATGCTCTCTTTTAACCAAAAGAGAAAAAGGAGGATTCTGCAGCGGTGAAAGGCATATTGTCTTTAAGTTGAGGTCTCCACTGTTGTTTCCTCCTCCAGGTCTACCCTCCTCCTCCCCTTGTAGGGGGGAGGGGGGAGGCAGCCAAATGACGGGATAGTGATTCATCACTGGCCTATGACAGCTGCAAACGGGATTACCCCTCCCCCAATCAACATGCAAAGCAGCCTTACCCAGGCAGCTTGGAAAAGGTACTTGAAAAAAGATAGCTATTAGCAAAATGAGCATGTTTCACAGCAGCAGTTCAAGCATTAACCCTCCAGCATCCTCAGATCTTTCATCTTCTGCTATCACCAGCTGAAATAGAGTTCCCACCCATGAGTTTGACTCCTGACAGTGTTTCTCCTCATGGTGATGGTTTTGTCCTATATTTACTATTTGTCATTGAACAGTTTACTCCAAAAGGCTTCTGGGCAACTTGCAGGCTAAGCCAGATTTAAGAAGAAATAGCCCAAGGCAAGTTCTTAATCACCATGGAGCCCTGCACTCATTCACCCAAGCAAACTGAAAATTCAGTGAATGTTTAAGTTCAAGGGAAACCCATGCCTGCCTGGTGAAATAGCCAGAGCAGTTCCCTTTCTGTTTAATTTTCCATCTTTTAAATCAGGAGAGAGAATGGAGAGTTGAATAATCAGTTCAGTATCTCAGTTGGCCAGAGTTCTGGTCTCTTTTGTCCCCAGAGGAATCTATATTTGGGTTTTCACTGAACAACTAACTTAGCCTGCAGGCTTTGCTAGTCCTCCAGAGGCAGCAAGGTGATAAACTCAGGTGAGGGTGGGCTGCTGGCTCACCAGCTCAGGCAAATGCCTGACTCTGAGGTAAAGAACATTCTGCATAACGTTTAAAAGGACTCAGAAATCTAGATCTTTTGATGTGCATTTTCATTCAACCAGAACAGACATCAATTAGGGTTACAGAGCAAAGATGAAAAAACTGAAGCATCTCAAATGGCATAAAAGTTATCCAACCAAGTATCTTCTATTGAGTCCTGTTATTTTTTAATTATGATTTATGACATTAAGTAGTACTACCTTTTGGCAGGAATAAAAGCATCATTAAAGTCTAAATATCTTGGTCTAATATTACATGAAATTCCTAGGTCTACTTTTCGAGAATATGTGCAAGATGCAAAATAATTTGAAAGAGATGCCTGCGTATTCAATGAAAAGTATTTGAACGCCTGCAAGGTAGATCATTTGACGCTAACAGCCTTCTGCAATTTTTTGTTAAATTTTCTCACACAAGAGTAAACGTTTCCATTTAGAAACTACAGTGATATACCTCAAGGATAAATTTCCTTTCTCCCCCATTTCCATTTTTATACACCTGGAATAAATTATAGGTGAGAACTAACTTAGTTTTAAGAACTCTCTTGGCTTAATTATGTGAAAGAGTATGTAAAACATCCTTTCTGTTACATGTTAAAATACATTCCTATTTTAACACTGGCTAGATACTATAATTTTAGAAACGTAAGGTTAGTTTCCTTGTATACTTTCAAAGTTTGATATTTTTATTTGAGGTTTAACCTATTCTATTTAAATTTCAAAGTCAAATCTGTTAATAAAAAATGAGCTTCAAAATAGGAATTACTCTAACACGTTTTCTCACTGAAAACAAATGCATTTTCACAACATACTTTTTTTGTGTGCTGGCTAGACTTGACTGTACTTTGTACAACTTTTGATTCCACATCCATGATCTTCATTTCATTAAGTATACTTCAGATATTCTTTTGTGTCTCAAGGATTATTTAAACCATGTGTTGTGTGTTACTGTTTTTAAAAATGACTCTTTAATCAAAATAACTTTAAAACAACTAATCCTCACTTAGGTTGGTCAGCTGAATCCACATCGTGGTCCAGGAAAAATAAATCTACTCTCAAGAATGCGAATGCAGACAACAATTAGACACAGATGTGAGCAAAATTAGTTACAGTTTACAAAATGCTACACTTCACATGCTTTTAGTTTTTTATGTGTAGTACAAGATTACAGCACAGTAAGGAAACACGGTCTTGTAATGACTTATCTAAAAAGAACACCTATTTCTGATTGGCGCTGATTTTCTCTTATGTTTGCCAAAATCTCTGGAAGGTTCTGGGTTTCAAGGTCTCAAAACATAATGTGCTGCAAAAATAATTAATTAGGCACCTTTCCATTCAAAAGAGAAAAAAAAAATATTTCATGGTTTTTAGAAAAATGCTGTTAGGCATTCAGTAAGTTCATGTTCTCTGCTTTATATCCATAAACCTAATGTGTTCCTCGTCTCCTCCTAATCTGGTATTTTTTAAATTCAAATGCTCCTAGGAGTGTAAAAATATTTCCCATAACATTATAAATGGTCATCTTAGATTACAATGAAGTCATTTCACTTTAATGCTTTTTAAAACTCTTTGTAGAGAATACCCAAGTAGCGTAGTGACAGAGTTGTGAAAATACAGAGAGGAAAAAAAAAAAAAGAACTTTTTAGAATTTCAATTCAAGAATCCTCAACTAGTAACTTTGACTTCTGATTAGTTAATGAGGTCTTTTAAGTTTGCCTTTTTTCTAATTAAATTTCTAATTCTTCACAGATGTAACTTTTGTTGATGTTCAATTTGTCTCTCTCATTTTGTTAAACCTCACATAGTACTTCGCCAATCCATTGAATAGCCACATTAAATCTGTTAATACCATGCTCTTCAACCCCAGAAATTATTTCCAGAAGGCAAACTTGCTTTGAGAGATCATCAAACAAGACTTAAGGTACACATTTTATCACATTTTTCCCTACCACAGAGCTCAGGATGCAGAGCAAAATTCATGACTTTTGCACTGTTTATTATACTTTGCTAAATTACAAATCAAAAGCATCTGACAGAAGATCATGTATGAAGCCAAAAAGTTAATAATGTTCTGTGAAAAGTAAACTGTAAATGGAAAGGGATTCTAAATCTCAACAGCAGAGAGCAAATAAAATGTAGGTACTTGTCTAAATTATGGGTTTTCCATTGGCTCTTTTGCTTGCTAGAAGCAATTTTTATAAAATGACTATAATTTTAAACTTTTTTTTTTAACTCAAAAGAAATTTTCAAAGTGAAAGTACTGAACCTATCTAAATAAATAGAGTTGGCAGGCAAGCTAGTTTTGCCCAACCACAGATCAACGTGAGTATTCCCAAATTTGAAAGACAATGGCAATTTTCTAATCAGAATGTATTTTATAGAGGGGGAAAAAAAGGTGCCTTAGGCAGAAACCTGCTTTTAAATCAGAATATATTCTTGCTACAATGTTCCTTAATCAATATTTCCTACCATGGTGTCAATGATGTAATAAAAGTCTAAACCTAAAATTGAAATGAACTTTCAGAAAAGGCACATAGATGTCTTTTCAGTGTTAATACTTATCTCCTTCTTTATCAAAGACTCCATAAAATTAATGCTTTAAAACTCCTGATTTCTAGTGATATATACTGTATCACTGTTTAAAGTATCTCGTTTAAAGAAAAGGACAAAATAGAGTTCCTAGGAAAACAAAAACAAGTACATATTTAAAAGACTGATTCTACCTATAGTCTTCAAGGATTGTTTTTAAATTGCATTTAAGATGTTGAATGTATCAAAAATATTTTGATGACTGATTAAATGGAAGAAGGGGTTTATTCTCATGGCAAGTGAGGGTTTTTTTTAAGATATTCTTTACAAAATAAATTTCCAACTACAAGAGGAAACTCTGAGAAAATCATTTATTATATCCATCAAACACCCAGAGCAGTTGACTTCCCCTTTACCATTCTAAAACTGAACAGTTGTTCTAAAACTGAACACTGGCTCAATCAGGCTGCTCTGTCACCGCAAAGAATTTTCAGGACTGAAAAATCCATGGCTGTTTGCTCACTTACTGAACACTTTGGGCCTTAGGAGAACTCAAGCTGTGACAAAGTCAAATATCAAATATTTGATAATGCAGAAAAACATGACTTTTGTGTGCATATCTTCAAATCCCAAACAGTGGGAAATAAAACTCGCACACGCCTAAAATAAAACCTACTCTGAAAAGACACATTAAAAAAACAATCCCCAGACTATAAAACTACACTGTGTCCTTAACTAGAGACTTTTTGTACCGTTGTCATTTTAAGAAATGAAACATAAAAACGCTTGCCTACATTCAGTGACAGCTCTGAATTTATGGAATTCCTGCAAAAGCTGTGCTTAAATGTTTCAAAAACTCCTCCCAAGAAATATAAGCCCATGAGTCATTAGCAATTCATACACTCATTTTGAATGACAAATATTTTAAGTGGTAATTCAAAAGTTGAGCCTTGTTTTTAATTTCTAGGTCTATTCAAGTCCTATTAAGTGTCAATAAGTGAGAAATATCTTAATTTGCAAATGTTTATTATTTCACCTTTTGAAGATGAGCCCGTTTAATATAATGTTTGGGAAATTTGTGTATTGAAACAAAAGGATTTCCTTCCTTAAAAATGGGTTTCAATTTATTTTTGTTATCTGTTGTCCTTTGAAAATGTTAATTCTTTTCTCCAATCCACCCAAAATGTGTAGGAAAAGCTATCTCTGTTAAAATGGATATAGACAGATACTGCTTTCATCAATATCATATAGTAATAGTTGAGGTTTGTGCAGAAGAGAGATATGAAGTGATCCCTTTACTAGAGTATTGCCCGGCAAGAAACTTTTTTTTTACATATAAGGCAACAAGTCATTGTTAACAATTAATTTCTAATTACCTCTTAATGATTCTAATCGCTCAGTTAAATTGGGGGTTAAGAACTTATACTTTTATGATGGAGCCCAGTGGCCCATAAAGCACTGGGCACAAAGTGTCATAATCTTACCCACGCCCTAATGTTTTTCTTTTAAAACAAATCAAAACAATAACTCAAAGCACTCTTGTTATCTTGGGCTTTGCCCACAGGACAGCTGGTGTCACGCAGTACGATTTTTCAAACAGTCAGCTTGTACTTACAGCGCTTTACATCTGCTGCATCCACCAGTTTCCTGGGCTCCTTCGAATTTTCTGGTTTAGCAAACCTCCATTCCAGACATAGTTTTTGCTCCTGGAGGAGGACGCGAGAGGGTCTTAAGGGCTCCCAGCGGAGCCCGGCGCGGTTGGAAGCGGAGCGCGTCCGCTTGGGGAAGCCGGGCCGCGGGGACCGCCGCCTGGGCGCTGCAGCAGGCTCGGGCTGCCGAGCGACTGAGCGCACACGCTGGCCCCGGCGAGAAAACCTCCACACCGGACGGCAACAGGAAGGCTCCGAGTCGGAAGTGGTACTGGAGAGTTTCTACCTCGCCCCAAACTCGGAGCCATCAGCTCCCACCGGTCTGTTTAGCCAGCGCCTTGAGCCCCGCGCTCTTTCGTTCTCTAAACGGCAGCAGCTGATAGCATCTGAGAAGCCCAGACAAAGAAACAGCACCATCTCATCTCTCGGTTTGTTTGCGCAGCCTTGTAGGTCTGCCCGTGGAGCCTCGGGGCTTTTTTTTTTGTTTTTGCAACGCAAACCACAGCTATTCTCTTGTCCTAACCTTATTGGTTTAAATGCAACAATTGAGAGGAGCCCTGCTCTCTCTGACTCAACCTTGCTGCTCCCAAAAAATTTATTATGTAAATGAACGCGCCCCCATGCTATCTGAATAAACAGCTGTGTGAGAATCAGGGGACATTGTCAACACGCGTCTCTTGCTACAGCAGCTACCAATTACGAGCTTTGGGGAGTCGTTTCGCGTTATCTTTCATAGTTTCCCAAAACTTGTTTTCAAGTCCTGAAATTTAGGGAATCGATACTTTAAAAAAAATTTTTTTTCCCTGAATGTAACAACCAACAGGTCTGGGGGAAAATGAAAACTAGCATGGCTATTTCCATTTTAAATAAGTAAAGGGAGAGAAAAAGCAAACGTGTAAGCCATCAATATCAGCTTAACAATGAAAGCCTGGATGTTAGCTCTGCCGTGATTTCTAGAATGGCAAGTTTTACGGGAGCATATATTTTTTTTTTGATATGAACCAGATACTATTTCAGTGTTGATATTTTAAAATGATTTGGGGGGGGAAAGATTTATTTTATCTAGAACTCTTACAGTCTGTTCTTTTTAAGAAGAATTCTAACTAAATTCAATCTATGCATGCTAGTCGATAATGCTCACCTGGGTAGCTGAGCTATTCAGATTACAACTAAATTAAAGATTAAAATATTTACTTACTATCATGTTTTAGGCAAATAAATGACTGCAGTTATTAGATCAATGACTTAACCATTACATTGATTTCAAATATTTAAAGAAGGCATCACTTACATGGCTAATTATTATATTTGCCAACCCTGTATCATAATTAAAATATAAATGTTTATTTTTGATACTACTCACTCACCATAACCAATTTTGTACTTTAAAATGGAATCTTTATACCCTTTGGATTTTCCTTCAAAGTATCTGACAGTAATACTATTCTATGAGTCTAGTCTTTTTATTATTAATAATAAGCATCTTCTTCATTAAGGCTCCTGCCTTGGTATGAAAAAAATTTTTTTTAATCAGTAACTTCTTAAATGATTTTATAATACATTTCTGATCATCAACTCGTAAAACAAATAGACACAATTTTACCTTACCTTTACTTTGCTAATTTGTAAATGAAAGCACCATTCCGATGCAAACAAAAAGCTTCTAATGACCAAAATTCAATATAGACTTTCCCATCTTCCGCCGAAAAGGGTGCCAATGTAAATTCCTCAGAAGAGAACATTCTGTTAAACCTAACAGATAGCTTAAACTGCTAATTCACCTAGGATTTCATTTCGTAAGGTACCAGCAAGGAAACCTGGGCTAACCATCTACCATATTTGGGAAACCAGGTCAAAAATCAGTTGATTGCTATTGGATCTGTTTATGCAGCTAAACAGAATTATGTTACCACCTATAGAACTTTCTTAGAACAGAAGTATTGGTTATTCAATACTAAAGTATATGTGCAGAAAATAAAATACTCTAGTGCAATGAGATAAAATATAATGATACGTCAATTCAATCTATGATAGCGAACACCCACACAGCAACTGCTTTTGCTATCATATTTATTTCTAAGCTTCATAAAATACAAAATTTGAGGTGCTGGTTGGAGAATTCAACTGTGTTTGAAACTTTACATTAAGCTATTGTGCCCATGCTTCCCATGGTTTAGAAATTATTTTAGCTATAAAAAGATAAAATATTATTTTTCTGATCATGAAAGATTATACTGGCAAATCCAGAAGACAAACTATGAAGTCATCAGGAATATCATGTAAAGTATCTGACTTTTATATATAATTGCCTACATAGTAATCAAATTTATCATATCACATTAGTTTTTATATTGAAATTCAATTATGTTTATTTGTATAACCAAACGAATCACTTTAAAATGATACATGTCATTATGAAGAAGACGATGAAAAGCATGATGACTGTAATATGAGCACTAATTGATATGATATTGGTCATGCTGCATAGTTACATAACAAAGAACTTAGTAATTGGCTACAAAAAATATGCATATATACGATTTTTTTTTAACGTTTCAAAAGTGTATGCCATTTTTAAATGCTTTCCTTTTCCTAAAGCAAAATCAGATGGCCTAAAAACAATTACATGCTTATCCATAAATTTTGTCTGGTTGCTGCTTCTGAATATCAAATATATAATAAATACCACATAACTCACACCAAAATAAGTTATCCTCTGATAAATAGCCAAAATGTTAGTCATTACTAAGAAGATCTAGTTGGTAATATACTGTTAACTTCCTATTTCTAAATTTTCACAACTCTAATTTCATGACTTAACCATATACTTTAAGGACCAATGTGTTCCCTAAACAAAATCATACACCTTACAACAGAACTTAGGAAAATTTGCTGAAAACCCTCTATTAGTAAAGACAGATAGATAACAGTAGAAAACCTACTATCTGACATTTCCTAGAAAAATGTCAACACATAAACATTATGAATAGTAAAAAATAATGACTTTACCCCAGTAAAAATATGATTAATATGACTTTACCCCGCTAAAAAATAAATTTCATCTGGAAAAGGAAAACATTTGGAAAAGCCAGTTGTAACAAAATGTTTGAATATCCTCATAAGGATGATACCTTTCATAAATCTCCAAACAAGCTTTATCATATTGATATAGAGCAAACTGTTTTCTGGTTATATAGATATTTGCTTGGTTATATAGAAGTCTGAAATGTTGACAGAAGTTGTTAGCTCTGTTCAATGAACAGAGAAGATTGAATAAAAGCATGATTACAAGAATAAGCAAATATGCCTAATCTAAAAAGAAAAAATACAAGGGTCCATTAGAACAATTGAAAAGGTAAGTTGGAACTTTTCTAAAACTACATGAATATAACAGCTGATTAATCAAATTAAATATTACAAACAGTGAGAAAGCAAAAAAAGCTAAAAACATCTCCCTTCCCTTTTTCCATTCCAGTAATGATAATAAAGTTCTTGAGTAGTTCTGCAGTTTTCAGTATAAGATAAACTCGGAAATTTTTTTATATTTGTGTTTAGTTTTAAATCAGTTTAGAATTAACCATGCATGTGATTACCAAGTCTGATGCCAAGCATCTTTTACCTGTTTCTACCATTCTTTATTTTATGAAGATTCTTATTCAACAATAACAGTACAGAAAGTTACATAATAGAATTAGCACTTAAAGATCAATGCTTTTTCTTCAAGAGTGTTGTCCTACTTATTATTTCTTCCACATTCTTAAAATCAGTAATACCTGGAAACAGTCAACATTTTGTGATTGAAACTGTTCAAAGTAGAACAACAAATATTCCAAAATATTTGGTACTTCCAGAGCTTCTTCTTCCAAATAACTCTTTTTCTCATGGCCCATGCCATGGCTCCACATTTCTGGCTTGTAACAGAACCTTTGGCACACTGTCTCGATGGCTGACACTACCATCCTTGCTGGCATGCGGAGTGGCCACTTCCATGACCTACTCTTTCCCTGCTGGCACGAGACCCGCAATGAGGGCCCTGCTCCTGGTAGCCTTCTGCTGAAACGCAACCAAGTAAAACATCCTCTATTTATTTTAAGAATGATATTAAATCTGCCAAACTGAATGTCTACCAGTATTTTGCTAAATGTTTCCCATTCAAACTCCAATATGAATAGCTTTTAACAGTGAATTTAAGGAGGCAATTACTAACTAATCACTGCACCATGGAAAATTATCTCGAGTCTTTATACCAACACAATATGGAAATATAACCTATTTCTTGGCCCCCTAATAAGTACATTGGTTATTACATAAGAATAATAACCATTTATTTATGTAGGGTGAGAAATTTGCTATCTTATGTAGTAATGACTGCCTAGATGATGTTTTTCTTAAAAATTATTATTCTTAATTAGAAAGTTTGAGCAGTACTTCTTGAAACTAATAATGATAACAGGGAAGCATTAGGTTTTTAAGATGAGAGAGCAGGATGCTAGAGGTACTTCATCTAAAAGGAAAAAAAGACATACTGGGTTTTCTATTTTAAAATCAACTGGTTTCCCCAAATGGCAGAGTTACTTTTTCTTCCTTCTGCCAAAAATATGTAAATAATTGGTCTTGGAAGCATGTGCTTAATCTGAGCAATAACTCTTTTGCTTTCTCACATTATAAAATGGATTTCTGTCGACATGAAGCAACCTGGAAAACCCAGGTTGTCTCTTCCACTTTTTTTTCTCTAAGCCATGGGCAAAACCAATCTTGTCAGCACCTCCCAATACCTTTAAGAGGATCTGGAAATTTGCTCTGTGTTTTCCAGGTTTCATGACAGCAAAGTTCACAGTTTTAAAATTCTTTGAAAATGATGACTGTCTCACAGAAGAAGGAAGGGAATTAGTGCTTATTGAGTGCTTACTACATGCCAGGCAGCAAGCTAGGCATTTTATGTACATTCTTCATTCATTTTAACACATAACAGCTGATCTGTATGAATCCTGCGTTTTTGTTTTTTAAATATGTTCCCCACCCCCACCCTGGCCTGGTCTCCCACTATTTGTTCTGGAATCTGCCTCCTTTCTCTAGCACCATCAAAGTTACCACTGAACAGCAGATGGAGCACTGGAACATCATTGTGTCCTAGCTGTATCATCATTTTGGAGCAAGGTGACATCTAGTAAAGTTAATAAATCTAGAAAGGTGTGTGATATATTGGAATGGTATTTTCAGTATAGAATAGACATCATCACCATAAAATATCTGATTATTTACAAATACATACTCCAAATTAGTGTGCTGGTTCAAAAGTAAAGTATATACATTAAATGGGCTTCCCAGGTGGGGCTAGGATAAAGAACCAACCTGCCAATGCAGGAGATATAAAAGATGCAGGCTCAATCCCTGGGTCAGGAAGATCCCTAGAGAAGGGCATGGCAACCCACTCAAGTATTCTTGTCTGGAGAATCCCATGGACAGAGGAGCATGGTGGGCTGCAGCCCTTGGGATTGCAGAGATGGACAGGACTGAAACAACTCAGCATGCACGCATGCACATACATTAAATAGTCAATAGAGGCAAAAATGTGATGAATCCTTAAACGTGAAATTGCCAAATCAATAGATATAGTTTTTTCTCATTATTTACCAAAAAATGTGAATTATCTTCCTAAAGCAGGATTATAAATATTTCCAACTTTTTCTTTATAATAAAAAGAGCAGCTAAGGGTCTGATCTAGGTATAGGCCGTTCTATCAATTTCTTCCTTTTTGTATTCCTTAATTTCATTTATCCAGTGTTACAGTGCTTTGATCTTAATAACTATCATAAACATTTGATTTATTCATCAGGGAAATAATTACATTCAAAATGCACTGCAATTCTCCTTATGTATTTTGAGGTGTGGTTTAAGCACTCAGAATCAAGAGACTCTCTTATTGTTACAAAGGATTTGCCAGAAAGGGACAAATAAAAAACCCCAAATCTAATAACCTATAGAAAAAATTCTCTTCCTTCAAACAGCATTAACTTTCCCCCCACTCTAGTCTCCCAAATCGGAAAAGAAAAAAAGAAGAATAACCTCTAAAGCTGTTTTAGACAGAAGGTCAGAATTCAAAGGATCGGTAACTCAATCCACAGGGTGCTGCAATCACATTGCTATTGGAAACACAACCAGAAGCAGCATTCTTCTGCATGTTTTTATTAAGCCATGTCAATAGGTATACAATCTGGAGATTTCTCTCTACTGTAAAGATTCATACTTGCAGGCGATCAAGTTGTCCTGGCTTTTAAAATCTTACTTGAGAATGCTGTAGATTAAGGAAAAAATAGTCTCTGCTTTACATGCTAAGGAAAACAATGGGTTCGGTTTGTTTGAATAGTGAGAGTACCTTGATGTGGCCAAAAAGTAAATAAAGCTTCAAGTCTTTTAGTCTTTAGATGCTCATAATTAATAAGAATTCTTATTTCAGATGGCCTAATATTGGGACTATTAGAGTGATTCTTTACATGTGTAGTTCATATTCTTTTAAAAAACGGAAGTCTGGAAACCTCGGCCACTCCTCTCAGGGCTTCGTTTTAATATTACCAATGATTTGGTTTACCTGAATTATAAAGTAAAACCAAATCCAGAGTCAGGGTTTTTTCCTGAAATCGTATATTTTAAATGTGTATGATTCTTAAAAAACAATGCCCCAATTGATAGGGAGTTACAGGCTGGTGTCTTGTTTTTTTAATCAATACAAGGAAAAACAAATAGTTAACCAAGAGGTCAGAAAGCCAGTAGAGGAGCTCTCAACCGCGTGGTTAGCATCGACAGCCCCTGCTGAAAGATCCGCAAAACCCCCATTAGCTCTGGCCTCCTGGGAGAACTGTTCACTTTTCTTCCTGTCCTTGCCTGAGAGGACTGTTCATCCCCACCAACTCCACGTGGATGGAGAGGGCTACGGAGGAGGCACAGGAGGACCAGGACACAAAGCGGAAAACAAGAAGTTATTTGAGACAATAATTAGAAAGTCAGCTCCATCTTAGGCCTTTTGAAAAGAATGAGGGTCCATGACTTTGACATTCTAAAGAAGAAAAAAAGATACCATTTTTAGATGTGCAAATTTCATATGTTTTAAATTTACAGTACAGTTGCTTGTATGCTCATCTCTTTTGGGAGGCATGGCATTTGATCAATTTAAAATTTAAAAAAAAAGAAAGACTTATCTCTCCACAAATACATTTGGTTCAGTTCAGTGCAGTCACTAAGTTGTGTCTGACTCTTTGCGACCCCATGAACCACACCACGCCAGGCCCTCCTGTCCATCACCAACTCCCAGAATCCACCCAAACCCATGCCCATCAAGTCGGTGATGCCATCCAAACATCTCATCCTCTGTCGTCCCCTTCTCCTCCTGCCCTCAATCCCTCCCAGCATCAGGGTCTTTTCNTTGCAAAGAGTTGGACATGACTTAGCAACTGAACATGCACACACATATAATTTTGATTAAAATAAAAAATGCTGCAGAAACATAGATATTTTCCTGCCCCTGTGTGTGTGTGTGTGTGTGTGTGTGTGTGTGTGCATGCATGCATGTGTGCATGAGTGCATATTGGTTATTGACAAGCAGAAAAAAATTCAGGTAAAATTTAGTAAAGAAGAACATCGGGGAAGTGGTGGGTGCTATGTTAGCCAGTCAAGGAAAGCCTCTTTGAGGAGGAGTGACTTAAGACACAAATGATGAAAATGTGATAGACATGTACAGTCTTGGGATAGATGGGGAGGGGAGAGAAATATGGTCCACACAGAAGAAAGAGCAAGTTCAAAGCAAACAGCTTGGCATACAAAAAGAGAAAAAGAAAGAACTGGAGGATAGAGAACATGAAGGAAAGAACAGGAAGAGAGCTGCTAAGGAACACGGGGCATTATAAGGTAGGTAAGGAGTTGGGAATTTATTCTAGGTATGATAGGAAGCTACTAGAGGAGTTGTTTGTTTGTTTTTTTTGTTTGTTTGCTTCCATCTATTTTGTTTTTGAGCACAAAAGTGGCATGATCTGATTTATATGTAAGAAAGGCCACGCTGGATGGACAACAAGAGAGAGACAGAGGCAGGGAGGCATATGAGGGTGCTGTTGCCATAGTCCAGAAGAGAAGTGGTGATAATCTAGACCAGGGTTTTATCAGGAGACGATACGTAGTCAAATTTAGGGCTTATTTTGGAACTAGAGCCAGCAGAACTTGTAGAATGGATGTGGGTTTGAGAAATTAAGGATGACTCCAGTCTCCCTGCACAAACAGTAAACACCACTGATTTGACTTTCATCTCCATTCATTTCTTCTTTCTGCTTTCTTGCTCACACAATAACATGATCTAAACACAAAGAGCATGAATAATTAGAATCTAAATAGTTGAAAGGTAACTGAAGGTTTTCTCATGACTAACTAGCTGAGCTGGCCTGTAAATTTTCTCCCCTCCCCCACTCCTCACTAGCCTCTTTTCTGTCACCTGTGCCCTAGGCTCACTCCTGTGTCTGTGTGTGTGTTTATGCTTCCCCATACTCACCAGCCTGATATCGGTGTCTTTATCCCTCTTTTCTACTTAGTCTATCTCTTATCCACTGCTGGCTTCTGTCATCATGGTAGCCTATTAATTTTATACCCGTATTCAACGTGCATGCTAAGTCGCTTCAGTCTTAACCAACTCTTTGCAGACTTACGGACTGCAGCCCGCCAGTCTCCTCTGTCCATGGGATTCTCCAGGCAAGAATACTGGAGTGGGTTGCCACGCCTTCCTCCAGGGGATCTTCCCAACCCAGGGATCGAACCCGCATCTCCTGCACTGGCAGGCAGGTTCTTTACCACTAACGCCAACTGGGAAGCGCCCCCTAATTCAACACATATCTCCAAAAAAAACTAATTCTGGGCTTGGCAAATGGGGCACTAACAAGGATGATGCAAGCAGAGTCTTGAATTCAGCTTGCACCTTGGAGCTTATCCTCTAAACATGGTTACTCTTTGAATCTAATCATCATGTAAAAATCCCAAGCCAGCCATGTGTCAGAAGAGGAATCTTGGTCTACCAACCATCTCACCAAGGTTCTGGACATGAGGTTTGAATCCCTTTAGAACGTGGAACGAGGTCGTTCCCTTAACCAAAATCATTAAATGGTCTTAGTCATAAAAAGAATGAAGTAGTGCTGTTTGCAGTAACGTAGATGGACCTAGAGATTATCATCCTAAGTGAAAAAGGTTAGACAGAGAAAGAAATTATATGATGTCACTTATATGTGAAATCTAAAAATATGACACAAATTAACCTATTAGAAAACAAAAACAGACATAGAAAACAAACGTGATTATCAAAGGGAAAGATGGAAGGAAGGGATAAATCAGGAGTTTAGGATTAATAGACACACAAATTATATATAAAATAGACAAACAATAAGGATATACTGTATAGTGCTGTCACTCAGTCGTGTGGAACTCTTTGTGGCCCTATGGAATGTAGCCTGCCAGACTCCTCTGTCCATAGAATTTTCCAGGCAAAAATACTGGAGGGGGTTGTATAGTACAGGGAACTGTATTTAATATCTTGTAACAATTTATAATGGAAAAGAATCTGAAAAAATATATATGTAAAAAAGAATATATATATATAAATCATTGACTGGTCAATAATCAAGAACTAGTAACCTTACCTGGTATTCTCTTGGGATATGGTAAGATCATATAACTCCAGGAATATACAGAAATATATTTAGTAAGGAAATATATATGGTTTAATTTTACAATAAAAATGTAAAATATGAAGACATGAATGAAGAAATCAGAGACTTTTACTGTTAACATTTAAAGTTTGAGGACCAATGAAGTAATGTATTTTATAATCATTGGATTGTTCTGCATATGCTTCATCAATTTTTAGACACATTGAAAACCTTTACTACATCTTGAAATCACAGACTTATAATTTAAAATGACTAAAGGAATTTGATTAACTGAATGGAGTTAATGTTTAAAGAAGATTCAATTGGTTAAACAAATAAGTGAAAGTAATTTTTTTTAATTTGGGAAAAATAACCAGATTTATAAGTAAAAGAAGTTAAGTAAATTGACTTTTTTTAAGCTTTGGCCTAAATAACTACTTATGAAAACAGAAGTGAATATGTGAATTCCTTTCTGTATACAAAAGTCTTCTTCAAGCATGAAAACTCATCCCAGTATGGAAGAGAGAAGGCAGCCAAGAATTTCTGGGTCTTCAGTGGGGACACAAAAGTGTCAAGAAACTTAATCAACTAGGGAAGGGGCTTTTGTGAAAATGAGAAAGGCACAAGTGGGTCGCTTGAGCCTGTAGAGCACTGTAGAGACCAAGGACTTGAAGAATAAGGACAAGCATGGTACTGCTGTGGACCAGACAGGACCAGCCAAACATGTGCCAGCTACTAGGCCGGGTGCACAGCAACTCAAGAAGGTGAGGACACAGCCATGTGAGCCACAGACAACACCCAGCACAGCATGTGTACCAGAGATGGAACAGCTACACCTACCACCAGGCCATCCCCAAGGTCAGGATGGTACATGAATGAGTCCCTCAGGGCACTTAGATCACCCAGGAAGAAGGGTGAGCAAAGGAGTTCCAGGGCATCCAGAAATATCAGGGATTACATCCTGAAAGGACCACCTGTTTACCTAAGAGATTATTACTTTGAAATATAAAAAGAGGTGTTTAAGGACTTTGGTTGTTGTTATCATAATTGTCATTAATTTTCGTTTTGTTACTGTGTGCCTGGAAGGAGGATACCATCAGTGGTGGAAAATATAATTAATTTTCACTTCACGTCTGAGTTCTGCATAAACTGTCACAGTGCAGCCCTAACAGATGACATCTTTTAAGCGCCTTTCAAGTGCCAAACACCATTCTTCCCACAACACAGGACCTGCATTACCACACTCTCTTTATAAAATATAAATCTCATCCCCTCTCTGATCGAAATTATCCTTCATAGATTTGAAGGTCAAGTTCAAATTCATCAGTCTATCACAGGGGTCTCTGGGCAATCTGGAAGGAAGCCTCCTTCCTCAAGCTGAAGTCCTATCCTGCTGCTTATCCTTGTTTCTTTGTGGTCATTCTGAGACATGAATAGTTCCCAAACCTGACCCCATGGGTTCCCCCCTTTCTGTTTTTCCTTGTACCTGAAATTTTCAGTCCCTACCATCTTATCAGGGCTTCCCAGGTGGTGCTGCTGGTAAAGAACCTACCCATCAATGCAGATAGATAGGGGTTCAATCACTGGGTCGGGAAGATCACCTGGAGGAGGGCATGGCAACCCACTTCAGTCTTCTTGCCTGGAGAATCCCATGGACAGAGGAGCCTGGTGGGCTACAGAGGTCTCGTGGGTCACAAAGAGTCAGACATGACTGAAGCAATTTAGCACACATACCACCTATCAGAGTTCAGCGTGGCATCTCCCTGGTCATACTTCCCTCATAATCTTACCTCCTGCCCCATACTGTCACTAGCTAGCTTCCCCATAAACATTTGGATTACAATCTGTACCAAAGGAAACTTGCATTCTTAGCCCCAAACCTGCTTCTCTATTTCTCTCTTCCACTTGGGGACACAACCAGTAACCCAAGCTGGACATGTGGAGGTTTTCTTGGACTCTTCCTTCTCCATATCTAAATCCAATGCCAAGTCCAGCTGATGCCACCTCTCTGTATCCTGTCCTCAGTCTCCTTGACTCCCATCCTGTTTCTACTGCCTGGATTAGGCAGCCTCCCAGCTAGTCCCACTGCTCCAGCATTCTCTTCTATCCACACTGCAGCTGGCATCAGCTTCAGACACCGGGATTCTGATGAATTCACTGCAGCACTTAAGATCCTTTAACAGCTGATATGACTCCATTATCAGAGATTAAAACTGAATCCATAAAACAGCTTGCAAGGCTCTGCATAATCTAGACACTGCCCACCTTTCTAGTGTGGTGCCAGGATGACTCACTTGCCTTTTCTGCTCTAGCCCTAGCCTGTCATACACACCTCTCCTCCAGGTGCATGCCTTTACTCATATTGTTCCCATTACTTGAAATGTCCATGGACTCTCCAGTTAGATACTAATTAAAAACAAGCAAATTAGGTCCATAATAGCCGCAGAGAGTCGGACATGACTGAGTGACTGAACAGACCTCCAAGTAAGTTTCAATGAGAACAAAAACAGGAGAGAGCCTTTAGCACTTCTGTCTCTGCATTTCTTAGCACTTTCCTAATTTCACCTTGTGCCTAGTCTAACAGGCAAGGTCAAGTCCTCTCCATGCCAACAATGATGGGAAACTGCCCTTAACTTCTTTCCACTCATCTGGAAACTGGGTCCATGAGAAGGCTGGGAAACTGGAAGAAAGAGGAAATAACGGACTAAATAATCAGAGGCTAGGTTGAAACCTGGGACAAGGCACACACAAGCACTTTGTATACACAATATGGGCAATGACTTAGAAACAAGTGGTTTGGTAAAGTTTTGGGGTTTTTTAAGACAGTGAAAAGTTAGAATTTACTTTTACCAAGGCTAAGGTAACCATCTTTTAAAAAATATATCCCATGGTATTATCTTTAAAGCCAGAATTCTATAGATGCGAGCGCCAATCTGTAAACATGCCTTAGTGCTTTGCTTCTAAAATTGCTTTGAAGATTTCCTCCCTTCTGTTTCTCTTAGAGGAGTCTAAAGATACTTCAACATACTTTCCGCCTCAACCACTTCCTCCCATGTACAAGCTCACGCATACATAAACACACACATGCTCTGCCCCCCTTTCCCCCGACCACCCCCCTGCCATCACATGCACTCTGGTGAGCAGACACCATTTATAATTGTTCTCCCTCTGTGTGTCATTTGGGATTTACTGGTATTTTCGTTAACAGGTTGAGTCTAGGCTCTTGTAATATAAAAAGCACTTTGTATACACAACATGGGCACAGATCCAGAGTAATGTCTTTAAAGCCTGGGGCACTTTAAAATTTGTTTTACATCAAGCTAATCATGTTATGAATCTGCATTTTCATTATACATCATAACCATCCTTATTTTTCCTAATGACATACAAGATGAGAAGAAACAGAACGCATATGTTAAGGCTACCGTCTGATCTCCCATTTGTTAGAGTAAAACTAGACATTTTAGTAGAACCGCAGATGAATTACATAATATTTATGAAGGGATCTTATAATAAAAGTGAAGAAATCAAAACCAGACGAAAGCAGATAAAAGCTTTATTTTCATAATTAAAATTATATTACACTGAATTGAACGAGTACTTACACAGTGGTAACAAATTACTGTGTAGAATATCATGTTACTTTGCATGACAAGTTGCTAAAATATACACAAATTTGTGACATAAAAAATATCTTAAGGTTTCCTACCTTCACAGACAGAAATTAAATTAAAATGATCAAGTATCCCAACTGTTGTCCAAATGGTTAAAGTTATATTAGAGGTAAAGTATCCACCTTAAATAGTTAAGTATATTAAATTTAATTTTATATTCACTGCACATGTATTTCAGCACACAATATTATTTTATACTACAAACATTTCCTTCTAATTTTTTAAAGTTGCAATTTGTTTCCTTAAAAGGTATGCATTAATAGGAAACAGATAAGCCATGTTTATGTTTTCAAAGGGCCTGGCATTTTCTCATTGACTAATAAAGGATATATATGCTTATTTCTTAAATTACTACCCAAAATAAAGCAGAGTTGGTGATAAACTAAGGAATCTACATAGACAGTCAAACTAGATACAGACAAGATGACGTATCCACAAGTTCACCTCAGAGGACTGAATGGCTCACACTATCTAATTCAGCAATTCTGTGCTTCAGTCTCTGTGCTAGGTCACAGTGTAGAATAAACCAACAGCTCACAGAAAGCATGTACATTTCCAGGCTCTTAAGAAAATTCTATACTGAAGGAATAACAATTTTTAGTATCATAGCAGTATAAAATTTGCATCAGTCCACATTTTACAAGAATGGCAGAACAAAATGGATGTGGCACGTCAGACCAATATGAATAACAAATCATAATTTTAAAAAATTTGAGGGGCTTTCCTGGCGGTCCAGTGGTTACAAACCTGCCTGCCAATGCAGGAGACATGGTATTGATCCTGGTTTGGGAGGATCCTACATGCTGTGGCGCAACAAAGCCTGTACACCACAACCACTGAAGCCCATGCTCCAGAGCACGTGCTTCGCAACAAGAGAAGCCACCTCAGCAAGAAGCCCACGCACCGCAACTAGAGAAAGCCCAAGCACAGCAACGAAGACTCAGTATAGTCAAAAAAATAAATAAAACAAAGAATTTCCATGTCCTGATTTTGCGGGGAGGTGCACCTTGGCTTAAGGAACTTTTTTCCCCATTGGTCAGTTAAATAGATATATGATATCCATGTGCGTGTTAGTCACTTAGTCATGTCCAACTCTTTGTGACACCATGGACTGTAGCCTGCCAGGCTCCTCTCTCCATGGGATTCTCCAGGCAAGAATAATGGAGTGGAAGATCCAGGGGATCTTCCTGACCCAGGGACATTATAGGGAGATTCTTCACCATCTGAGCTACAGGGAAGTCCATATGATATCCATACTTTACACTGTTACCTCCCAACCCCCACCTCATCCCATCCCCCCACCCCATCCCATCTTTCTAGGTTGTTACAGAGCACCAAGCTGAGCTCCCAGTGTTTAAGGTTACCTTTTATAACACCAATTTTAAAAATATTATATCATTTAAGAAAATGCAAATTAAAATGACATAACATTTTATTCTCAGCTCAGCTACAATTAAAAATTCTGACAAATCTAAATGTTGGTGAAGCTGAAGCAACAGGAATTCTTATCCACTGCTTTTAGGAGTTCAGTTCAGTTCAGTTCACTCAGTCGTGTCTGACTCTTTGAAACCCCATGGACTGCAGCACGCCAGGCTTCCCTGTCCATCACCAACTCCCAGAGCTTGCTCAAACTCATGTCCCTAGAGTCAGTGATGCCATGCAACCATCACATCCTCTGTTATCCTCTTTTCCTCACACCTTCAATCTTTCCCATCATCAGGGTTTTTTTTCCAATGAGTCAATTCTTCACATCACTCAGCCAAAGTATCAGAGCTTCAGCTTTAGCATCAGTCCTTCCAATGAACATTCAGGACTGATTTCCTTTAGGATGGCCTGGTTGGATCTCCTTGCAGTCCAAGGGACTCTCAAGAGTCTTTTCCAACACCACAGTTCAAAAGCACCAATTCTTCAGTGCTCAGCTTTCTTTATGGTCCAGCTCTCACATCCATACATGATTACTGAAAAAACCATAGCTTACAGACCTTTGTTGGCCAAGTAATGTCTTTGCTTTTTAATATGCTGTCTAGGTTGGTCACAGCTTTTCTTCCAAGGAGCAAATGTCTTTTAATTTCATGGCTACAGTCACCATCTGCAGTGATTCTGGAGCCCCCCCAAATAAAGTCTCTCACTGTTCCCCATTGTTTCACCCTCTATTTGCCATGAAATGATGGGGCTGGATGCCATGATCTTAGTTTTCTGAATGTTGAGTTTTAAGCCGACTTTTTTTCTTCAAGAGGCTCTTTAGTTCTTCACTTTCTGCCGTAAGGGTAGGATCATCTACTTATCTGAGGTTATTGATATTTCTCTTGGCAATCTTGATTCCAGCTTGTGCTTCATCCAGCCTGGCATTTCTCATGATGTACTCTGCATATAAGTTAAATAAGTAGGGTGACTATACAGCCTTGATGTACTCCTCTCCCTATTTGTAACCAATCTGTTGTTCCACGTCCAGATCTAACTGTTGCTTCTTGACCTGCATACAGATTTCTCAGGAGGCAGACCAGGTGGTCTGGTAGTCCCATCTCTTGAAGAATTTTCCACAGTTTGTTGTGATCCACAGTCAAAGGCTTTGGCATAGTCAATAAAGCAGAAGTAGATGTTTTTCTGGAACTCTCTTGTTTTTTTGATGATCCAATGGATGTTGGCAATTTGATCTCTGGAAAAGTATATCAATTTTGTAAAAGAAAAAAAAATATCCTCACAACTAGCAATTTCATTTCTAGGTATATTTCCTAGAGAAACTCCTATACATGAGCACAAAGAAAACTACATAAAAATATCTACTAAAACATTGTTTCATATAGTGAAATACTTAAAAAAACATGTGTTCCTGCTTACCTGGTGGCTCAGATGATAAAGACTGCCTGCAATGTGGGAGACTCGGGTTTGATCCATGGGTTGGGAAGATCCCTTGTAGTACGGAATGGCTACCCATTCTAGTATTCTTGCCTGGAGAAATCTTTGGACAGAGAAGCCTAGTGGGGCTATAGCCTATGGGGTCGCAAAGAATCGGACACAACTGAAAGACTAACACACACACACACATACTTAAAACAGTAAATCAAGTTTAAGGATGATAATAGACTACTTTTTTTTTTAAGTTTTAAAACATGCAATAATAAAAATTGCCTATAGGTACACATTTGGAGTAAAACTATAAGGACATGAGTGGGAATGATGAACACCAAATGCAGAATAGTAATCACCTCTGGGAAGAAAATAAGGAGATAGAAAATGAAGAAAATGAACCAGGGCATTCAATGCCTTCTTTAATGTTTCATATCTTAAAAAAGAGTAAAAGACATTTGAACAAGACAAGACAAAAATACTTCATTTTGGCCACCTGGGTAGATGTAAACAGGTATTAATTATATTATTATTTCTAATTTTCTGTATTTATAAAGTATTTCCAAGTTTAAGAATAGACCGTTTTTGGGGCTTCCCAGGTGGCTCATATGGTAAAGAACTTGCCTGCAATGCAGAAGACCTGGGTTTGATCTCTTGGTCAGGCAGATCCCCTGGAGAAGGAAATGGCAACCCACTCCAGCATTAATTGCCTGGAGCATCCCATGGACAGAGGAGACTCACAGGCTACAGTCCATAGGGTCACAAAGAATCGACACGACTGAAGTGACTTAGTACACAGACCATTTGTTACTATGCATATATCACTTTATAAAAGTCCCTGTATCTCAGAAAAAGCAACTACAATTTTAAGTATTTTCCCCTTCATAATCTCCTCTAGATCTTTAGGAGGGCATTGAACTTCCCAACCTCACTAAGAGACAAGTTTAGACCTCTGATGATACACTATCTAGTAAGGTAATTGGTTGTTTTCAAGTTTTCATTATCAGCCTGCATATATTTTAAGTTGGTGTGTCTGTTCCATATTGAACATTTTTAGGAAAGTGTATTTGAAGAGCTTAACTTCTTCATACAGATTTCTTCTTTTCTATGCACTGTAAGATTCAGGATGGGGTTAACTTATACCTTAGCAGGTTCCACTGTCCATTCACAGTGGGACTTTTCATCCTTAGGACCTGCCTCAGGCGAGGCCTACCCTGGGTTGCCTTCTCTGACTGAGGCCAGGTAGGGCTTCCTTCCTGGAATTTCCTTTGTTCCCACAATTATCTAGATTGGGGGATTTTTCACCCTGCTGTCTGTTAGATAATTCTACCTCCTCTCCTGAAAAACAGGCTTCCACAAAAGCAGCAAAATAAATTCTGCTTTTACCTTTCCAAGATCTTCTTGCAGTCCTATATTTACATGATAAGTATCTCATGAAAGAATAAATGAACAAAAGAAGCTGTGAAAACACCAGTATCTATATGTCTATACTAGTATTATTATTTAGCCAGTACTTTTGTGTCTTAAAAAGGTGAAAGGCAAAATCAACTTTGAATCCGTCTTTTAGGAAATGTCAGTGCTCCCTGGAGGGAAAAATACAACTTATTCTTAAATCCAAGTTTTGAGTCTGAGGGCATAGAGTTTGCTGTGTTTTGACCTGATAATGAATAGTTCTCAGAACAGCACTATTTTTAAGTGACATAGCAATTTTTAAGTAAATATTAACTACTCCTGTACCAAACTGGGATGAGTAGATCCTCACAGATATAGAATATTAAAATATGATCTCAAAGTTATTTCTAACTTACTGTTAATAATTGAAGAATGAAGCTAATGGCTTTCTGGGTATAATGTTAGCCTGTATTTTCTAATAAAGACATAAATTTTGAATTGCTATTTAATTAAAATGAATGACTAGAAACATATTCTGGAGGAGTCAGACCAGTCATCAAGCAGATGAGCCCAGGATTCAATATAACAGAATACCCTCTAACCCTAAGAGAATGAAGGTCGATCTCAAACTGTTAGCCATCATAGAAGACAGGAATTGGTAGAAATGTAGGTACAGAGGAAGAAAAGTTAAGAAAAGATCCTCAAAAATATTTTATGGGGGATTGGGGAGAGAAGGGATAAATTGGGAGATTGGGATTTACATATACACACTACTATACATAAAACAGATAACTAATAAGGACCTACTGTATAACACAGGGAACTCTTCTTAATATTCTGTAATGATCTATATGAAAAAAGACTCTAAAAAGAGTGTATATATACATACATGTGTGCATGCTCAGTCACTTCAGTCGTGTCAAACTCTTTGTAACCCCATGGACTATATCCTACCAGGCTCCTCTGTGATGGGATTTCCAGGGAAGAAAACTGGAGCGGGTTGCCATTTCCTTCTCCTTACCAACTGAGGGATCAAACCTGTGTCTTGTGCATTGCAGGCAGATTCTTTACCACTAAGCCACCAGGGAGGCCCATATACATACGTGCATATACATAGATATAAAACTCATTCACTTTGCTGTACAGCAGAAACTAACACAACATTATAAATCAACTCTACTTCAATACAAATTTTTTTAAAGTTACCTGTTACAGTAGCTACTAATTATACAGCAAGACCTTAACTTTATATATGCTTTGTTTTATTCAAAGAGTAATTTCACCCCCATGTAATCTTATTAGAGGCCACAGCAATCCTGAGATTAGAAAGATGAAGTAACATGCCTGTTCTACAGATGAGGAAACGGAGGCTCAGGGAGGCTAAAGATAAAGCAGGAGAGTCAGAACTGACTCTTAAACCCAATATTTTTTACATTTAATCCAGTCTCTTGTCAAAATGTGGTAGTCATTTTTCCACAGGTAATTTTTCTCTACTTACAATATAATGCTTCTAAACATTCTAATAAATAGTTGAGGTGGAATTTAGAAAAATTTGAAACTCTTCTATAACTGGATAATTATCAGTTAGGGTTACACTTAGTTGTACAGTTTATTTCTGATTGCATAAATATTCATAGAGAAACACCTAAGAGGAATATTCAAAGCACTGAGCAATGTAGTTCTTATTACATTAACAAAGATCAGATGGATAAATCCCCATTCACCACTTTGAAGATCTGTCTCTGACATTTTACCATTTAGATAGCTGTAAAGTATACTCCTGATTGTTTTGGGTTTGTAGTAAAAAATATGCTTAACGGTACTAATCACTCTGATACCACTCAGAAAGATGTTTCTGTCTTCCAGTAATGCTAATTCTCTCCATTAAGTCAAATTATTCCATCACACTTCTTCAGTTTCTTTAATTTCACCATTTCCTGAATCTCTGAGTCTCAAAAATCTTAAACTCCCATTCATCTAAGATCAACAGTGTCTCCAAGACCAGGGTCAACAGTAATGATGTAGGTGACGAACTGCAATGCCTTCAGGAATCAGTATGCGTGAAAGAAAAATGGGGAGGGGGCAGAGCTCAGGGCAGTGCAAGCTCTCCTGAATGGGTCATTTGTCATTCAAACCAAATGGATTGGTGTCATGCAGGAATATGGATTTACTGTTACTGGATCTTCTGAGTGTTTGAGAGAAGCCAGAAAGCCATATCTTTTTCATAAGAAAGTTTCTAATCTTTAAATGCTACTATTAAAAATCATTTTTTAAGCAGTATATGGACCAACTTAATCTAACGCAATCAGCATTTGTAAGCCTTGAGTTTACAATTGCTGGACTCAGAACATGCAGAATGGTGTACCCAAAGTCAGATTACAGTAGGAAAGACTGTCTTCTTTCACTGGTTACAGTCCAATTCCTAGGCAAATTTGGGGGAAAAAAGTAGGGTGATGTAGAGATAACTAGAATGTTAGAGACCTACAGAATGAATATGGAGAAAGACATTGTTTGCTCATGTCAACATAAGTGAATATTGATGAGAAGCCAAGAATAAGGAGCTTTATAAAGGAAGAGCTATAACCTATTTTATGACAATCTGATATAAAGACTCAAAAAATAATTGGAAACAATTTTTCATTCTGAATCAAACTACTTATATCATCCTATCAAGTAAAGGCTTTGGGAGGGAAATGGTTCTAGACATATATTTTATTATGTAGATAGGGATTAGTTCAAATCATGTTAATAAACATCTTACGGTCCCTCATGTGGGCTAAACTGTACCCAGTGGTGAGAGATGTAATGAGGTACTTTCCTGCCCTCACAAAGCTCATCATCCAATAGGCAACCATAGCACATGATGTGACAGATTTATGTGAAGGCTTTTGGGGGGGCTATAGGAAAAGATTAGGGAGCACTGAAAAGAGGATTGTGAAAATCAGTAATGACTTACTTCAAGTGATCATGGAACTACATACTGGAGAACAAATGGAAGTCATTCAGGTAAACTGGCAATGACAAACAAAACAGCATTTGCAAAGAAGTATATGGGGTCTTTATCAGTGTACAAGCAGAAAGTCACTGACAACATTAAAGAGAAATGAACTGTGCCATCTATTTCAGATAGATAATCTAGTGGACTTTATAGAGGATAGAATGAAGAGAGATAAATATAGGGTAGAAACACCACTAAAGAGATCAAAGTTGTAGTCCAGTTGAGGGATAAGGACCTAGACTAGAGAAAAGAAGATATAAAGGCTTTTGAGAAAAGGGAGAGATCTGAAAAATACTGAGAGGATATATTATTGGAACTGAATACTTTATATGAGGGGAAGTAATGCCAGTGATTCATGAACTTCTGCTTTCAGATCATAATGTAGATAGTGGTCGTGGAATCTAGAGGAACAGTTGTCAGGGAAGATAATAGTAATAATATTTTCAGTTTGGATGCTCTTAAGTTAGAGGTGCTTATGGGATATTCAGGTAGAGATTTTCAGTTCTAAATCTTGGGGCTAGGATGTGAGCTGGAAATATACTTTTGAGAACTCTTAGAAGACAAGTGGTGGTTAAAGCATGAGAACAGTAGAGAATGTTTAGGTAGGCTAAGTGCATAATGAGAAGAACCTAGAAGCCTAGGACAACAGTGTAACTTAACAGACAAAGAATCATCAGAAAAGCACAGATAGGATATGTGAAAAGGCTTCAAGAAGTGAAGAAATAGTATTGTAGAACTAGTACATGCCAGGAACTGTGCTAAACCTATACAAAGTATCCATATTCCCAAAAGTTATAATTAAACTATACTTATCAAGAAAACTGAACTATCCCAAAAGGTAAAATATCTTGCTCAAGTTCACTCTGGAATTCAGACACCTGTGATTCAAACCTAGTCCTGCCCCATTTCAAAGACTGAACAATTTCTACTTCATCAAGTTGCCAGGGATTTTCAAGGTCAAACAACAAAATGGTCAAGGATGAAAAGTGCCCAGAATTGGCAATATGAAGGCCGGTGGTAATCACAGCTAGAATCCCTTAGCATTTGGAAGGACTGGCAAGTCAAGAAATGGATTTAGGAAATATATACAACTCTTGTAAAAAAGCTTGGCTGTATTGATAGGAAAAAGAAAACAGAGGGGGACATGAGTTAGATAGTGAGGGTAACCATAGTTATTCAATTGTCTGTTAAGGCAATTGTTTATAAGATATTCACTATTATAATGGCTAATGTATCATTTAATACAGAGAGAGATGGTGAAAGGACCTTTCTGGAAGGGTGACTCTACTGATCATCTCTACCTAGCTTCAATCCCAGCTGCACAGGGATAAGAACCAGAGATATTGATGATACTGTCCGATCTTCTAATCAATGCCACATGAAACAAACAAAAATACAGAGCTCCTATGCCACTCATGCTGAAGCCCTATCACACATGTTTGAGAAGAGAAAAGTGAGCAGGTCTTTCTTGGCACTGTAGTTTAGATCAGAGGAAGTATATTTAAAAAGTCTGAGAACTGTAGTCAAAATCATCTTGGAAATGAACTGAATTATGTAAATCTAGTCTTATGTAGACTGGCCCTGGTTATCAAACATCATGCTGGCAACTTCACAGCATCCAGCTAGTTCCTGGGGATCTGGGAAGCCAGCCAGTTCCTATACACAAGCCCCTCTGTAGATGAAAAGATGTAGAGTGTTCTTTTTTGGGCTCCCTTCACCCTCTGTACCAGGATGCCTGCCAATCTAGTTCACCTCAAGACTTTACCAAAACAATTAAGAAACAAAAACAGCAACCAGAAAACATTTTTTTTTTTAAAGGAAGAGAGGAAAAACAACAAAGTTTCTCCTACCTCCCCTTCCCAGAAATACATTTCTGCCAGGAAACTATCATGATCTTTTCATTCTAATGGCTTCCCTGATGGCTGGGGGTAAAGAATCCGCCTGCAATGCAGGAAACACAGGAGACTTCCCTCTGATGCTGGGAAAGATTGAAGGCAAAAGGAGAAGAGGGTGGCAGAGGATGAGCTGGTTAGATAGCATCATTGACTCAATGGACATGAATCTGAGCAAACTCCAGGATACCGTGAAGGACAGGGAAGCCTGGCATGCTGCAGTGCATGATGTCACAAAGAGTCATACACGACTTAGCGACTGAACAATAACAACAACAAGGTGAAAATAGGGTGGGGAGGAGTGATTTCCAGTTGAAATAGAAAATTTCATCCAAAATAGCAACAAAAATAACAAAGAACAAATTTAACACAAAAGATATAGAGGTTTATAATGAAAACAATATATTATTAAATGTTACAGACCAAACACAAGAGTAAACATAGCATGCTCAAAGATGGGAAGACCTAATTTTCTAAATTAAAAAACATTTTAATGCTAACATATACAATAATATATTTTTCCATAAGATGTTAAGAAAAACTTGAACAAAATTTTTGAGCAAACCAATAATTCAAAGCAAGGCATCTTGAATGGAAATAATGGCCCAGGTAAAATTTAGAATTAAACATTGATAAATAACTACATTATATACGTATGTTAACCAGGTTGTATATCAATGTTACTGTGAAATAATAATGAAAACATTTATGATTGTATGAAAAATTATTGAATGATAATTTTGCTTTGATTTTTGAAATAAAAAGTTACTCTTGCTTTAAAAAAAATAGAATTCACATGAAATTTTAAAATGTTCAAGAATATCCCTCAAAATTTTGAATTGAAGACTAAAACAGGACTTGACTTCACAGATAATAAAAGTTACTATCAGATTACTTTAATTAAAACAGTGAGCATTTGGCTTAGGAACAAACACAGAAATTAGGGAAATAGAAAGTGAAGACTATAAAAATAAATCCAAGTATAAATGGATATTAATTTATGACAAAAGTGACATTTCAATTCAGTGGAGAAGTAGAGTTTACTTAATAAACAGTGCAAGTGCAATTGGCTAAGGGAAAAAGTACAATTTTGCTTGCATGCTACACAAAAAGTAACTCTAGATGGACTAACAATTCAAGCATAAATTATTTTAAAAATATTAAAAAAGAAAACTAGGATACCAATTGTACATCTTTTGACTCAGTACGATTTTCCTATGCAAAACAGGAAACTCAAAAACTATAAAGGAAAAGATGAGCATAATTAGCACATAAAGGTTTTAACTTATTGCGTGGCAAAAGATAGTATAACTAAAGTCAAAAGGTAATAGACTGGGAAAATGCTGAACAGAAATTGGGTTAATAATTCTAAACAATCAAAATGCCACATTTGATTAGAAAATGACAAGCAATCCAATGAAAAATCATTCAAAGAATATGAGCAGGCAATTGGCAGAGAAGGGAATCCAAATGGCCCATAAAATTATGAAAAGAAATGTATCCTTACTGGCAAGCCAAAGAAATTGGGGGAAAATGGGTGTGCAAGGTGCAATAAACAGTGCTAGCAGAGTTGTGAAGAAATGGAAATTCACATGTGATGAAGTTGGGATTTTTAAAAAAATGCCACACATCTTGGAAACATAAACTGGTACTATTTATTAAAACTAGCTCTGAAGCTTGCAGATGCTATGGCCAGCAATTCCATGTCTGAAAATATATCCTATTGAAAAAAGAGAACTTCTGTTGCATCATTTTGGTAAAGGCAAAAATGGAATCTAATTGATCATCTATTTGATCATTAGAGGAATAAACAAATAAATCATAGATATTAAAATCGCATGCTACTTCTAAAAAGAATAAGATAGAGCTATATCTATAAACCTGAAGGGATATGCATTTTCAAGTCAGAGTAACATGCATACTATACCATTTTTAAAAATAAAAAACGGAAACTAGTAAACAATATATATATATTTAGAAGGGGATGGAGAAAGTTAAGAAAGTGTGCACCCCAAGGTGTCAGCAACAGGTCACATCAAGAAAGCGTGAATGGAAGGGAGTTGAGGGAAGGTCTATTTGCTTTTTCTTTAAACATATTTGGATTGCTTCACTTCTTAAATTGCATAACTTGGCCTTCTTAATTTTAAAAACAAACATTAAAGACATTTTAAAAATACTTGTTCTTGTTGGGGTAAAATTATAAGTTGATTTGGTGACAGCACAGTGATTGAGAAAGAAAGCATTGTGAAGTTAGGTTGAAAAGGGTGGTGGGATTCAGTTTATGAAAGTGAAAGTGTTGTCTGACTCTTTGTGACTCCACGGGCTGTATGTAGCCTGCTAGGCTCCTCTGTCCATGGAATTCTCCAGGCAAGAATACTGGAGTGAGCTGCATTCCCTTCTCCAGGGGATCTTCCCAACCAAGGGGTCAAACCCAGGTCTCCCACACTGCAGGCAGATTCTTTACCATCTGAGCTACCAGGGAAGTCCAGATTCAGATTCAAAAGATTATGAAGGACTAACATAATTATCTCTATTCAGGAATCTTTTGTGTTTAAGAAAGTGACCTGATAAGAAATGTACATTTAGAAAGCAATAACATTTTGGAATAAGAGCAGGAGATTTTTGGAGGAGTCCAGATCATAGAGCTAATAAAAAGTACCAGTAAGGAGAGGAAGGAGGAATATGGGAATAGTGTTTTTGAAACCACTGTCAGAATCTATTAACGGGTGTTGAACTGATAAAAATGGTTTGTTATTAACATTTTTCAAAAGTGGAATATAAAATAGAATATTTGGGGGCATCACCCCTCAAAGGGTCATATTACTCCATAAAGTATTTTTCAGACACATAAATGTTCACACATACAAAGGAGATTGTACTGGATTGTGATGGGAAATATTTCCAACTGTGGTTTGCAGTTTAAAAAGTTTCAAAGCAATGCTTTTAGAGGTAAAAATGAAAGAACACATCAACTGATAGGGTGTGAAGTAAAGGAAGAGAGAATCAAATGATGTTTAAGGTTCAGAAGTTTAGAAAATGAAAGGAAAATATACTTTTATCTTATTTCATTTGGCCATAGCCACCTCCAGAAATCCATCTCTTTAATTAACATCTATTCCAAGATGCCAGAACAAAATTAAGATTCAGGCCAATTCTTAAAAATAAGAGTAGTACAGAGGTGCCAACCTGGTAACATATCAAGTATTCCAAGGTAATGTTTAGAAATAGTCCCCCTCTTCCAGGACATGACTGAGCGACTTCACTTTCACTTTTTACTTTCATGCATTGGAGAAGGCAATGGCGACCCACTCCAGTGTTCTTGCCTGGAGAATCCCAGGGACCGGGTAGCCTGGTGGGCCGCCATCTATGGGGTCGCACAGAGTCGGACACGACTGAAGCGACTTAGCAGCAGCAGCAGTCCAGGACGTACTATTCTATCATTATTGTGTTCCCTTTTCTTTCTGAAAACTTTATTTATCTATTAACATTTATTTTTGGCTGCCCTGGATCTTTGTTGCAGTGTGGGCTCTGCTCAAGTTGCGGCGACTGGGAGCTATCTTCGTTGCGGTACAATGGCTTCTCGTTGAGGTGGCTTCTCTTGTTGTGGAGCACAGGCTCTATTGTTATGGTGCCCAGGCTTAGTTGCTCTGAGGCATGTGAGAGCTTCCCAGACCAGGGATTGAACCCATGTCTCCTGCATTGGCAGGCGTATTCTTTACCACTGAGCCACTTCATTCCCTTTTTTGAATCATTGTTAATTTGAGGTCAGCTCTGTCTCTCTCTCTCTTCCTCTCTCTCTCTCTCTCTCTGTATCTCTCTCCCTCTTTTTAAAAAAGAAATTCATTTAGAATAATGGTTCCTTAAGTCATGACCTGTCTCATCTTCACTTTCCTCCCCATATTTACGTTTCCTCTTTAACCTTTATCTGGGTTGCCGTCTCTTTATTATACAGAATGTCAACCAGTTAGAATTAAAGACTAGGCCCCTTTATCCTTTGAGCCACCCACTGTTCCAAGCAAAACCTACTACAAAATTGTTATCAACACTTAATTCCCTTACTAGTTCACATGGTGATCTGTCTCTTTTAGCACATAAAACCCTTGAATGCATGATTAAGTCTTTTTTGGTTTATACCATACACAGCCTGAAACAGGTGAATAAATGAATACACAATAAATTGCTCATATATTCTAACTATATAACTTACAAGCTTTCTCTTCATAAATGTCTATCTTTCCTGTTCCTTAAAACTTCTATAATCTGAGTCTTTCCCCATCTTATTCAATAAGCATGTATGAACTTTCCATATTAAATTATTTCATGTCACTGCCAAACATTCTGAAAACTAGTCAAATTTTTCTGTCTTACACAATGAGCCAAATCTTACACAAATTTACTGTCTCAACTTGCATTCGCTCTTCAACTCTTAAAATATGGATTTCCTGATCAAAACTTTAGATCCAACTTCAATTTACAAGAAATACAGTTGACAGAGGAACATACTGCAATCCAGCAAAGAGGAGGTGGCCAAGATGGTGGAGTAAGAAGACACTGAACTCATCTCCTCCTATGGACACACCAAATTTACAAATATCTACAGAGCAACTATCTATGAAAACAATCTAAAGATAAGCAGAAAAGATGTCGCACAATTCAAGACATAAAGAGAACCACAATAAGAGCAACTCTGAGTTTCATTGATCTTTTTAAATTGTTTTTTAGTCTCTATTTCACTTATTTTCACTTTGATCTTTATTATTTCCTTCTGGGTTCTGTTTGTTCTTTTCCTAGTTTTCTTAGGTGTAAGTTTCATTTATTTACTTGAAATTGGCTTCCCTGATGGCTCAGTGTGTAAATATTTCACCTGCAAGGCAGGAGACACAGGAGACATAGGTTTGACTCCTGGGTCAGGAAAATCCCCAGGAGAAGGGCATGGTAACCCACTCCAGTATTCTTGCCTGGAGAATCCCATGGACAGAGGAGCCTGGCAGCTACAGTTCCAAGAGTTGCAAAAAATTGGACACGACTGAGCAAAAAAGCACATACACACACAATGAGTATGTGGAGAAAAGTGAACCCTCATGCACAGTTGATGGGAATGTAAATTGGTACAACCACTATGGAAGACAGTCTGAAGATTTCTCAAAAAATTAAAAATAGAACTACCATATAATCAAGGAATTCCACTTCTGGGAATTTTTCCAAAGAAAACACAAACATCAATTAAAAAATATTATGCACCTCCATGTTCATTGCAGCATTATTACAACAGTCAAAATATGGAAGCAACCTAAATGTCCACTGACAGAAGGACAGATAAAGTAAATGTGGTATATGTACATGCAATAGAATATTTTTCAGCCATAAGAAATGAAAACTTGGCATGTGCAACAACATGGTTGGATCTAGAGGGTATTATGCTAAGTGAAATAACTCAGAGAAAGATAAATACTCTGTGATCTCACTTATACGTGAAATCTGAGAAAAACAAAACAAAACCAGACTCACACATACAGAGAACAAATGGGTAATTGCCAGGACGGATGGGGTGAGGGATGGAGAAATAGGTGAAGGAACTTCAGAGGTATGAACTTCCAGGTATAAAATGAATAAACCATGGGGGTGTAATATGCAGCATAAGAAATGTGCTCAGTAATATTGTGATAACTGTGTGGTTACTAGACTTATTGTTGTGATCATTTCATAATGTATACAAATGTCAAGTCATTTTGCTATAGACCTGAAACTAACATAAAATTGCACATCAACTACATTTCAATTTTAAAATGTCAATTAAAAATAGATAATTAAAATAAAATAAAATACATAGAGACATTACCAGTGCTATCCAGACTATGACAAACTCTACAGAACAAATGACTCAATTTCTTTATCAGGAAATAAATGGAGGGAGGGGAAGTCAAAATAGATCTTAACAATAGCAAACAAACTCAGTTCATGGGCCTTTTTTGATTCAAACAAACTCAGCAAGTATTTGATGACATTCATGCAAAGCCGTGGAAAATGATAATAATATTAATATTATAATAATATTAATAATATTCAGCATTAACTGGATTTTGATGATACAAAGAAATTATTATTCATTGATTTTAGGTGTATTGAAGATATGATACTTGTATATTTTAACTGATCTTATTTTTTAATGATACATGCTAAAATATTCAGGGATGAAATAATATGAAAACTGAAATTTGTTTCAAAATAATACAGTGGGTGGTGGATGGAGGCATGTATGAAGGAAGGCCATGAGCTGATCATTATTAAATCTGAATAAAGGATAACTGGAGCTTATCATATTATACTTGAAATATTCTGTAATAAAAATGTTAAAAAGAATCATGGCTTCCATTCCAACATTCTCCTTAAACTGCTTTGGGTATAGTCACTAGTGACCAAACTGGCCAACTTCATGGGTATCTTTTCAAGTCATTAACATGATCCATGTTGTCCTGACTCTGTTACCTACCTCCTCTCTTGATTTCAAGGTCATATCTATCCACATTCTTCTCTGTTTCCTGTGCCCTGATTAAAAAGTCTGGTAGGAATACCTCTTGGGGACCATGCTAGGGAAGGGGACTTCAGGACTGAATTAGAGGGGATGAGATGGACTTGTGTGAAGCAACAGAAGGTCAAAAGGTTGAGAAAACATAATCGTCATCCAAAGCCAACAAGCCAACATCATAGGTAAAAACACTTTAATTCTACAAAATGAGGGGAGGAAGAAAATGGAAAGACTTGCAAAGGTAGTAGTTTGGAGGTTCAGAATCAGAGCAAAATCAAAGATGAGCAAAAAGTCCAAAGATTATCTTTAAAATGTCAGTACAAGTGTGTACTGGAACACCCTTCTTAAGAGTCTCCAGCATCTCTATGGTGGTGGTGATGACAGCCACAGGTGCTACACTGGGCCAAGAGCCCGTTTCTCCAACAAGAACCACTCAGACTCCTGCATGAGCAACTCCCATTGCCCCTAGATATTCAGCAAGTGTTTGAGTGCCTTCCATATGTTCAGTACATTATCCTTGTTCTGATTCTCATTTTACTTATACCAATTGTTCTTAACCTTTTTGGGGGCATGGATTCCTTTGGGAATCCAATGAAAGGTATGAGCCATTTCCCCAGGATAAAATGCCCATAAACACCTATGCACAAAATTTAGCATGACATTTATTTTATTGCATTGGAAATTTACTTTGAATATGTAGACTATAAAACAATCTTCATGTCACAAATCAACAACGAGTCATTTCTGATTATGAGAAAGAGAAAATGCATATGGTATATGCAAAATAAAAAGTAACCTAATTGTATTTAAAAGTACATCTCAATGCTATTATTTAACTCGATAGCAATGCTGTAATTGTCACACGGTTCATGATCCAGTACATTTGTACCACCTTTAGATATTCAATCAATTTGGAATTTCCATTGAGTTAATAACTACTGCTAAAAGTCTTACTCCTAAAGGTATGCAGCAAGATAGGAATTATTTTGCTTTGTTCAGTCTGTTAGTTGAAGGCAAGTATTACAAGTTGGATTTCCTAGAAAGTTGTTCAGTGGCTAAATTGTGTCAGATTCTTTACAACCCCACGGACTGCAGCATGCCAGGCTTCCCTGTCCTTCACTGTCTCCTGGACTTTGTTTAAATCTATGTCCACTGAGTTGGTGATGCCATCCAACCATCTCATCACTTGTAGCCCCCCTTCTTCTGCCCTCAATCTTTCCCAGCTTCAGGGTCTTTTCCAGTGAGTCAGCTCTTCACATTAGGTGGTAGAATCTAAGGTGATTAGCACTCGGTCAATTTATGAGGGTGTGCTGCTGGGAGCAACACTGTGGAGAGGGAGAGGAAAGCAGGATATGCAGACAGATAGACTGCACGGCAGCCCCTAGGAAGGCCTTGGCTACACAGAGGGAAGGTGCTTCAGAGGTAACCTGAGTTGGGGTTAGAAGCAGGACCATTATACTCCCGTATTAAATAGTCCTTGGATGCCCGTGACCACTGGAAGGGTGTGCCCTCAAGCAAGGCTGTGCTTTTCAGCCAAAGCAATTCTGAAAGAGCACTGACGGCTGATGAACACCTTCCAGCAGTGCTCCCAGTGGCAATCTCAGCAGCTGGGGAGTAAGGCTTAATTCCTGAAGGGTGGGTCTAAGCAGCACATGACAGTGTCCACTACAGGAGGCTTCTATCAAGAAACATCAGCGTTCTCTAAGACTCCTTGAACTGAATTCTTACCCTGTCATTTCTGTGTCCAATTTACACTCCATCTTTGACAAGGTTTGCAGTCTTTCTAGTTTGGGCCACAGAGAAATGGCTGAACTGAAATGTTATCAACTGAAATGTCCATTTGATTCAAACCTTGACCTCTGGAAGACCTGTAAACTTCAGGAATTCTGGTACTCTGAAGAAGCAGAGAAAACCCTTCTGTTGTTTTCCCATTTCGGAACCAAATTTCTGGAAAAGATACAGCTTTAAATCTATAGCTCCAACTGAGTTCATGGCGGTCATGTAAGATGATTATCTGGAAAATTCTTCAATAGAAAAACAAAACCTGACTTGTTCTGGAGCATTGCATATACTCCACTGATTCACAGAAGATTAATATTTTTCTTTGACCAGAGACTTATAAAATAGAAATTCTTTTTTGATGGCATTAGTATGCACATAACAGAAGAAAACTATAGACACTGGGTGCTGTGAGAGGCATCCAATATTTTATCCAGTTGTAATCTGAACTTGAATCAGAGAAATATTTGTGATTCTTTGATGAAGGAACCACTTCAAGTTCTTCCTCTGCTGCTTTCACCATTTCCAGAGCACTTAAAGGTCTCACTAATTTTGACTACTTTTATTTGGAAAGATGGCAATCAACCTTATAACAACAATAAAGATAATAATTATTGAAGTGAAGTTGCTCAGTTGTGTCCAACTCTTTGCAACCCCATGGACTATAGCCTACCAGGCTTCTCAGTCATAGGATTTTCCAGCCAAAGTACTGGAGTGGATTGCCATTTCTTTCTCCAGAGGATCTTCCTGATCCAGGGATTGAACCTGGGCCTCTGGCATTGTAGGCAGATGCTTTACCCTCTGAGCCACCAGGGAAACTTGCTATGTATATAGTTCTAAGTGTTTGGCTTGTATTATCTCAATTAGTTCTCATCATAACCCAATGACACAAGTACTGCTCTTACTCCCATGTTATAGATTCCCATTGATTGACAAGCAGGTCAACACTAAATGATGCTAATGGCCAGTCTACATTCACTTAACTAACAAGTGGGAAGCTTGGATTCAAACACATGTGGTTGCCTGACTTCCAAGTCCACCCTCTTAACTACACTGCATGGTCTTTTAAGCATCTATCTGGGAGACAAATCATAGCCTGGGAGTCATGTTACTATTTTTTAATGGAGACTACCTCTCACCAAAGAATTCTGCCTTGCCTGGTATACTTTCACATGCATGCGCACGCGTGCACACGTGTGCACACACACACACACACACACACACACACATTGCCTCTTCAGTATCACTGGCTGCATGCCTCCATCAATAGGACAAAGAAGCACTGGGGATACTCGCTGTATGCTTAGGAACAAAAGCACAACCAAGGATAGTTGAGCTCTGTTCTACTTTTGGTAACATCTTCCAATTGAAGTCAGAACCAATACGAAGAAGACAAATTTCTATGATCATAAGAGCAGGATCTATCAGTTAACCATATACTGGAAACTAAGTTGTTCTTGTTTTAGTCAGTAAATCATGTTGGACTCTTTTGCATCCCCATGGACTGTAGCCCGCCAGGCTCCTCTGTCCATGGGATTTCTCAGGCAGGAATACTAGAGTGGGTTGCCATTTCCCTTTCCAGGGAATATGCCTGACCCAGGGATTGAATCCTTATCTCCTGCATTGGCAGGCTGATTTTTTACCACTGAGCCACCAGGAAAGCCTATTGGAGACTATCAGTTCAGTTCAGTTCAGTTCAGTCGCTCAGTCGTGTCCGACTCTTTGTGACCCCATGAATCGCAGCACGCCAGGCCTCCCTGTTCATCACCATCTCCTGGAGTTCACTCAGACTCACGTCCATCAAGTCAGTGATGTCATCCAGCCATCTCATCCTCTGTGTCCCCTTCTTCTCCTGCCCCCAATTCCTCCCAGCATCAGAGTCTTTTCCAGTGAGTCAACTCTTTGCATGAAGTGGCCAAAGTACTGGAGTTTCAGCTTTAGCATCATTCCTTCCAAAGAACACCCAGGGCTGATCTCCTTTAGAATGGACTGGTTGGATCTCCTTGCAGTCCAAGGGACTCTCAAGAGTCTTCTCCAACACCACAGTTCAAAAACATCAATTCTTCGGCGCTCAGCTNATCAGAGTCTTTTCCAGTGAGTCAACTCTTTGCATGAAGTGGCCAAAGTACTGGAGTTTCAGCTTTAGCATCATTCCTTCCAAAGAACACCCAGGGCTGATCTCCTTTAGAATGGACTGGTTGGATCTCCTTGCAGTCCAAGGGACTCTCAAGAGTCTTCTCCAACACCACAGTTCAAAAACATCAATTCTTCGGCGCTCAGCTTTCTTTACAGTCCAACTCTCACATCCATACATGACCACTGGAAAAACCATAGCCTTGACTAGATGGATCTTTATTGGCAACTATACTCAAAACCAAAATATGGGGATAAGGACAAATACACGTAGCTTGAATATGTATATTTTATACTTATGTGGAATGTGTATTATTTACTCTTTCTGTGTCTCCCCCCACCTCCTCCAGACCCATTCTCTACTCTTCACCCTCTCTTGCCTCAGCAGGCTGATCTCTACAGACTATACCACCCAGGTTCCCATCCAATGGGCTTCAGCTGGACTTGGCCAATGGCAAGCACCAGGTGGACAGTCAGAGGGCTAGAGGAGAGAGAGAGGGCAGGTGTTTCTACCCTGCTCCTCTGGCTTTGTGCCATGGTTCTCCCAGTGACGGCATCCCTCAAGGACCACAGCTCTTTGTCAGCTGTCCTTCCTCCATGGTGCCAGCACTCTTTGGCCATCCCAATGCTGCCAGTCTTCTTGTTGCCTCACTATGACTTATTACTTTCTTCAACCTTTCCTACGTCTGTGCAAATAGCTACTTTATTAAATGCACTTCATTTGCATTATCTGAGTGGAATTCTGTCTTCTGCTGGAACTCTGCTGTTGTTCAGTCACTAAGTGTTCCTGACTCTTCGTGACCTCAAGGACTGCAGCACACCAGGCTTCTCTGTCCTCCACGATCTCCCAGAATTTGTTCAAGTTCATGTACATGGAGTCAGTGATGCTATCTAACCATCTCATCCTCTGCTGCCTGCTCTCTTCTCTGTTTGACTTCATCCTAAATATTCATTGGAAGGGCTGATGCTGAAGCTCCAATACTCTGGCCACCTGATGAAAGGACCTGACAGTGCAGTCTTCTTCTCATGCAGAAGACTCTTGAGAGTCCCTTGGACTTCAAGGAGATCAAACCAGTCAATCCTAAAGAAAATCAGTCCTGAATATTCATTGGAAGGACTGATGCTAAAGCTGAAGCTCCAATACTTTGGCCACCTGATTCAAAGAGCCCACCCATTGGAAAAGACCCTGATGCTGGGAAAGATTCAAGGCAGGAGGAGAAGGGGATGACAGAGGATGAGATGGTTGGATAGCATCACCAATTCATGAGTTTGAGCAAGCTCTGGGAGATGGTGAAGCACAGCGAGGCCTGGCATGCTATAGTCACTGTGGTGGCAAAGAGCTGGACACGACTGTGTGACTGAACAATAATATTAACATTTTAATATAGTATTGGTACACAGCTTTATGATTTAAATGCATATTTTATTAGCTCTATAATTATTACTATATGTAAAATGTCCTCTATACTTGATATGTTTGGTAGGTGCATAATAATAGAAAAATCCTCTAAGATGGGCTACAAACTAGGAGCATTTACAAAAACTGGAAGTCTAGAACACTAGAATATCTGGCAGCAAGTCTCTTGTCTATTTTTCAGACACAGTAATTTTAATCCTTATTATAGTTGTTTTTAAGAGGGCTAAAAACTTATTCCCATTAAGGCCTGCTAGGTATAGTATCCCAAATGTACTTAATAAATTGCACCTCCTTTGAAAAGAAAAGGTGATGGATTGAAAAATGTTTAGCTCGACCATGCATAATTGATAGGTTTCCTAGTGCAAATAAGTGTCTAATAAATAATTAAATTTAATCTCATTATAAGAGTTTTCATAATGGGATAATTTAATTAAATGAAAGTCAAAAAGGTTTCTAAGGGGTTGAAAGATGTTAATGTTGCTATATTTGGCTAATGGTCTGGGGATGCTATAGTGAAGAGCGTAATTCACATGGGTGCATGCATTATTTAATGAATCCCTCTGAGATGGAAGCAAAGGACAGATCAATGATAACTTGTCGCTTTATCATTGCTTACAAGGCACATTTAAACAACCCAAGATATGTTAAAGGTAGAAAACAGTCAAAAATGAACAATTCTTTTAAAGGACAATGTAACTACATTCATAATATTATACTGGAAGCTTTGATTACAATACACATTTTCTATGCACTGTTATTTCTGTCTTTGATCTATTACTAAAATGAAAAATAATAAAATCTCATAAGCTGCTGTACAGTTAGGTCAGATTTGGCTCTAAGTGAAAGTAATAATGGAACAGCATGTATATCTGATACTAAAAAATTGATAGCTGAGTCAGGAGGGACCCATTAACAAGCTTTTTGAGTGAGCAGAGTTTTGTGCTTCAAGTCTCCAGAAGCACTTAGCCAGACTAGAATAGTAAAATTGTAGTCTAAGTAGTTATCTCAGTTACAGGTGATCAGTTATGAGTTAATATGAAAGGTGAAAGGCATCATTCTTCTATCAGATGTTACTTTCAAAACTATCATTTTGTGAGAGGCAAAGGTGCAAGTACCACAAAATTTGAGACAGGTGATCCAGTCAGGATTTTTTTTTTTTTCCTACTAATAACATGGCCAATAACAATGTAAAGACTAGGCACACTCTTGATTTTAAATTAAACATAATTTCATATGGTGACCATTTCCAAATTTGCAGTTAAAAGAAGCACAGAATAAAGTAGGAATTTGGGAGTAACATATACATGCTCCTATACATAAAACGGGCTTCCCAGGTGGCACTGGTTTTAAAGAATCCAATGTCCTACCAATGCACAACATGTAAGAAACATGGGTTCTATCCCTGGGTCAGAAAGATCCCCTGAAGGAAGGCATGGCAACCCACTCCAGTATTCTTGCCTGGAGAATCCCATGGACAGAGGAGACTGGCGGGCTACAGTTCATAGAGTTACAAAGAGTCAGACGACTGAAGTGACTTAGCATACACACACACATATTTAAAACAGATAAAAGAAGGGGATCTGTGGTATAGCACAGGGAACTACCTTCAATATCCTGTAGTAACCTATATAGGAAAGGAATCTGAAAAAGAATATATATATATACACACACAGAAAAAAAAAATATATATATAGCTTTATACCTGAAACAAACACATTGTAAATCAACTATACTTCAATAACAAATATATTTTTAAAAGTTTCAGCCAGGGAAAAATAAACAGCACAAAACTAACACATTGGCCTTAGAATACAGGGTCTATATCTGGGGCAAATGGCTCATCTCCTGAAACCTGAGTCGTGGGGCTTTCTAAGTCTTGGGGAAAAGGTACTTTATTTACAGGGAAACTCCTTGTTTTCATCAGGGATAAGGAGATGGATGAGCAGTGGTGGCTATTTCAATCCCCAAGAGTGATCCATCAACTGCTGTGATGTTGTTGCTGTTTGGGTGAGTCCCATTGAAACTTTGATGCATCTTTCTCCTGGATAGGAATTTATAATAGAATTATAGCTGGAAGGACTTGTGACATCTCTTAGTTTCAGTACTTCTAGGCCAAGAAAGGTGGCTTGCTCAAGGCCATCCTACTGTTTAATAGAATGAAACCTGAGTGTCAGTCTAGGGGTTATTTTTATTTTTAAATTTTTGCTATGCCAATTGGCCCAAAGGATTTTTTAAATGATGGTGACATAATAAGTCAGTGTATCTCAAATTGTACACCCATCCCTACAAGCTTAAGAGTCTCTGTGGTGGGGAAGGGCAATTTGTGGATGGGGAAGTCCAAGAAGGCTGAGGAGATAAATGATGTACATTTTGAACAATTGTTTGGTGGTGGCAGCGGTCAACTGTGGGTTACACAAATACAGCGAATTGGCTTTATCCAGCTCTTCACTTGGCCTCCTCCAAACTTCCTCCCTGCTTGCTAACCTTCAATTAAGACATATGGGATGTCAAAAAGGTAGCTGAAACACTGAACTAATGTGCTCTCAACCGCTGTTGCCACTGCACCTGCAAAATGAACAAAGGTTTGCGTTATCCACATGAATATGGGTGTGCAAAGTATGAGGGCGGACAGGGCTGACCCTCAGATTTCAAAAGCAGGGACATCAATATTCTAGGTACGTTGGGTAGTGTTGAGAGACGTGATTATCCATAATGATTGATTTTTAAAGGTGATTTTTCTATTATGGTCAGATACTTCCCTTCAGTATTTTTAATCTGAATGTCTGGTTTCACTTAATGTAAAGATGAGAATTCCTTATCTGGGAATTTCTTATGCAGTAAATATCCTTTGCTTTGAATGACTTTGGAAAAGAAATGGTTACTTTGCTTTTGATAAGGAAATCTCCCGGTTTTATTTTGTCTTGTTTTACAAAAAATATCAGTGATAATCTGGTGAGTTCTTCTGGGGAAAGACAAAAGATAGGGGACAAATTTTCTAATCCATTCTTCCTCTGGGGACACTAAGGGTTTTATTTTCTAGGTCTGCTGTCTCTCCAAAAACTCTTTTATTGATTACTGATCAATAGAAGTAATCTATAATGGAAATAGGTATATGCAGAATATCTGCTTCTGGTGTTTCTCAGGCATAAAAGTACATGCCCTTGGCAGACATAACTAGACTTCTCTGACTGTGGTTGTCAGTGTATTCTCAGGGGAAGGAACTTGTATACAGACAACTACCCTTAATAGAAATAAAACTATAAGTCTGATTAGTCTCATTTTACACTTGAAGACTAAAACTCAGAGACCTGCAAACACTTATCTAAAATTATAAAAATAAAAGGCAAAATAAGGATCTCAATTCTTTTTTTTTAAATTTAAAGAATATACTTTCCCCTTTATTAAAAGATGCTAAAAATACTATTGTTCAAGGACTTCCCTAGTGGTCTAGTGGCTAAGACTCTGCACGTCCAAAGCAGGGGGCCCAGGGGTCGATCCATAGTCGGGAAACTAGATCCCACATGCCTCAACTAAAATCTGGTGCAGCCAAATTAAATGAATTAATTAATTTTAGAAACACTATTGCTCAAAAAGGCATTACATTTTCATACTGCTATGGTTAAAGAAAGGCATGTATCTTTGCTACCAATCCAAAGTTTCCATCTCTTACAGTATACAACCAGGTTGGCGAAAATATTCTTAAAGACTGTATTTAAATAGTGATAATAGCAAACTGTTTGAACATCTGAACTAATTTCCCCTGACAACCACAGTACAAACAGGATTGATACTCATTTCAACATTGCTGATTAGGATGTGACTTTTATGACTGTTCTCGAATGTTTTTTATCTTTATATTCTCCAATTCATTCCATTCTAATGGGATAGTATTTGGGTTTGGTCTTAAAATTTGCCAGAGAAATTCACAATTAAATTGCTTTTATTTCTTTAGAATATCCAAAAGATAGTAGTAGTTTTCAACAAATGAGTACTATTTTCTTGGCTCTCTGGTTTAGTTACCCTCATTTCCTTCACACTGTAGATTGTATCTCTGCATGAAGGATTAGTGATCCATGACAGACAGCTAAGGAATGGAACAAATATCACCTCTGCTGATTGTATTTAATGTAATTCATGTATTCAATACTTTTATTTGAAAATGCCTAAGAAAATAATTTTGATATTTTCCCCTGTATATCCAGGTTTTTTAAAATAAAATAGGTAACAGCAAACTATGAAAGATTTTTTATTCATAGGCACAAATCCCCAGATAACTTTATCATGTACATGTATCATGTTTCCAGAAAATGTATAAGCAGAATCTGAAAAAAATTGAGTAGATGCAAGTTGTGGAAAGCAGGTTAGGGTCACTTTCTAGAGAGGTTAACTGCTTTCATTTTGCTTCTCTCTATATTTTTTTGCTATAATTTTTTATAATTCTTTTGTTACCTTAGTCTGACATAAAGAANAGTATCTGAAAAAAAATGAGTAGATGCAAGTTGTGGAAAGCAGGTTAGGGTCACTTTCTAGAGAGGTTAACTGCTTTCATTTTGCTTCTCTCTATATTTTTTTGCTATAATTTTTTATAATTCTTTTGTTACCTTAGTCTGACATAAAGAAACAGATTTACGTTTAGAAAAAGACCTCCTCTTTATAGAAGTTACAATTGTTCTGCTACTTTGAAATATAAGATAAAAAGTGTGAGGGAAGGAGTTAAAAGATACCTACTACTTCCTAAGCAAGACCTAGTCCAGGCCCAAGGATTTTTCAATAATGAATGTTACCAAAGAAATATACATCTTGAGAGCTAAGGCAATCTGATCCCTTATAATGGTTATGATCAGGTCCATGATCGCTATCTAGTTAATAGATTCAGTTCTATGACATACTTGGGTCCTCAAAATCTAGTGATTCAGAGAGTATAGATGACTTAGACGATAGGGAACAAGATGGCGGCGGAGTAGGTGGCATGGAGCACATCTCTTTTCACAGATACATCAGGAATACACCTTCAGACACAGAAGTGCATGCAGAACACCAGCTGAGAGCGGACAGGAGTACCCGACCAGTGGAAAAGAACATATAGAACCACGCAAAGCTCAGCAGGATGAAGGAACTAGGGGGAAAAACAGGAGTGTTAGAAGGACTGGACCCACCCTCAGAGGGTGGGGGAACTGAAGCAGGGGTCTGATCCCCACATCAGGGCAATTGTCTGAGTCAGAGGAGAAACATTTAAGGCTGAGAGTGAAACAGCTGATCTCTGGCAGCCTAAATGAAATGAGAATCAGACAGTCCTTGCCCCAGCCATACATACCCTGGAACAGGACACAGGTCCCCTATAAGGCGCAGTAGGTGGGAGCTGGAGTTTAGGAATTGTGGAGCAATTCCAGGGTGAGGGCTGCTGTTGACTGTGGAGAGACGGACCGAGGGGACGTGAGGGAGGGGATTGTGGTGGGAAATGCCTGTGGAGGAAAGCCAGGCAGCCAAGGAAGCAAGGCGATGCTGCTGAGTCACGCGTAGGGGGTGGAGCCATCATCATAGCCTCTCTCCCTCCACAGGCCAGCACCAACAGCTGAGCAACAGAGAGCTGGCCCATCAAACACCTGATGCACTGAACTACAGAGTAGGACCCCACCCAGGGTGCCCCTTTAAGTGCCTGATGCACCAATCTACAGAGAGGACCCCCGCCAAGGGGGGCACCTCTATGTGCCTAATTTGTGGAACATAAGAGAAGGACCTCAGGCAAGGGAGCCCTCTAAGTGCCTGAACGAGTGGAGCTATGGAGAGAGACTGGACAAAGATGCCTTCTGATCACCAGCTACAAGAGGCTTGAAAAAAGACTCTTGATAGCCGTAACTCCTGTGGTGGAGGCAGTCCACATTCCTACACACAGCGCCACCAGTGTCCCCGCAAGCCAAGCAGCTACGCCACCTTCATACTCAACCCTTACTGGGGCAGAGCTGCCACAGGCAGAGCAAGTCTTGGGTCTATGCATGCAGGGCTGCTTCGGTCTTGTCCAGCTCTTTGAGACCCTGTGGACTGTGGCCTGTCAGGCTTCTCTGTCAGAGAGGGGGGTTCTCCAGGCAAGAATACTGGAGTGTACTGGCCAATACTGGTTTCCATTCCTTTCTAGGTCACTATATTTCCTGTTGCCCTAGCTGCCAACCCCCCTGAGATCCTGGTGCTGCCAGAACCCCTGTGACCCAAGCAACTGTACCTCATCCAGGCCTTCACTGGGATAGACGCAAGTCCTCCAGGGCAGCCTCAGGAGCCAACCCCAGTGGATAACCCACATACAGAGGTGGAAATAAAACCACAGCTGAAACCCAGGGGCAGTGTGGCTGAGGAAGAAGACCCCAAACATTCCCACCAGCTGTATAAGCTGCAGATTAAATCCACACAATCAACTAAGTGCTCTGACTATGGAATATATAAAAGAACATTGAGAGCTCCCACAAAAGAAAACGTATTAGTTCTGATAGCTGTGGACATTGGAGGCAAGAACACACAGGAGTAAGACCAGATTAGAATTTGAACTGCCCCCACAGCAGGTCCTGAGACCAGTGCACTGTTGGAGGGCATCCTGCAGAGGTTAGGTAGACTGTAACTCCCAGCAAGGGAAAGGACTCTGGGCAGCAGTGACTCAAGAAAAACATTTATTATTCTTATATTTTGACTTGCTCTATAGATTCTTTTCGACTTTTTCTCTTTTTTTTTTCTTTTTTCCCTCCTCTGTTGTAGTTGTTGATTTTATTGGCATTATGAAATCCAGTTGAGCCTTTAAGCTTTTTTAATGCATAAATATCTATGCACTCAACATAGGAACACCTCAATACATAAGACAAACACTAACAGACATAAAAGGTGAAACTGACAGTAAGAGTAGGAGNCCTCTGTTGTAGTTGTTGATTTTATTGGCATTATGAAATCCAGTTGAGCTTTTAAGCTTTTTTAATGCATAAATATCTATGCACTCAACATAGGAGCACCTCAATACATAAGACAAACACTAACAGACATAAAAGGTGAAACTGACAGTAAGAGTAGGAGACTTTAACACCTCACTCATACCAACGGACAGATCATCAAAACAGAAAATTAATAAGGAAACACAAGTCTTAAATGATACATTAGATGAGATGAATCTCATTGATATTTTCAAGATGATCCATCCAAATGCAGAAGAATACACCTTCTTCTCAAGTGTATAGAGAACATTCTCCAGGATAGACCACATCTTGGGTCACAAATCAAACCTCAGTAAATTTAAGAGAATTGAAATCGTATCAAGCACCTTTTCCAACCACAGTGCTATGAGTCTAGATGCCAGTTACAAGAAAAAAAACTGTAAAAAGCACACCAAAATATGGAGATTAAACAATACGTTTCTAAGTAACCAACAGGTTACTGAAGAAATCAAAAGGGAAATCAAAAAAATTTCTAGAAACAAATGACAATGAAAACACAACAGCTCAAAACCTATGGGATGCAGCAAAAGCAAATCTAAAAGGGAAATTTATAGCAATACAATCCTACCTCAAGAAACAAGAAAAACATCGAATAGACAACCTAACTTTACACCTAAAACAACTGGGAAAAGAAGAACCAAAAAACCCCAAAATTAGAAGAAAGAAATGAATCATGAAGATCCGACCAGAAATAAATGAAGAAGAAATGAAAGAAACA
>SJYV01005777.1:583512-615680 GCA_006410875.1 Neotragus pygmaeus | reverse complement strand
ACAGCGCCACCAGTGTCCCCGCAAGCCAAGCAGCTACGCCACCTTCATACTCAACCCTTACTGGGGCAGAGCTGCCACAGGCAGAGCAAGTCTTGGGTCTATGCATGCAGGGCTGCTTCGGTCTTGTCCAGCTCTTTGAGACCCTGTGGACTGTGGCCTGTCAGGCTTCTCTGTCAGAGAGGGGGGTTCTCCAGGCAAGAATACTGGAGTGTACTGGCCAATACTGGTTTCCATTCCTTTCTAGGTCACTATATTTCCTGTTGCCCTAGCTGCCAACCCCCCTGAGAGCCTGGTGCTGCCAGAACCCCTGTGACCCAAGCAACTGTACCTCATCCAGGCCTTCACTGGGATAGACGCAAGTCCTCCAGGGCAGCCTCAGGAGCCAACCCCAGTGGATAACCCACATACAGAGGTGGAAATAAAACCACAGCTGAAACCCAGGGGCAGTGTGGCTGAGGAAGAAGACCCCAAACATTCCCACCAGCTGTATAAGCTGCAGATTAAATCCACACAATCAACTAAGTGCTCTGACTATGGAATATATAAAAGAACATTGAGAGCTCCCACAAAAGAAAACGTATTAGTTCTGATAGCTGTGGACATTGGAGGCAAGAACACACAGGAGTAAGACCAGATTAGAATTTGAACTGCCCCCACAGCAGGTCCTGAGACCAGTGCACTGTTGGAGGGCATCCTGCAGAGGTTAGGTAGACTGTAACTCCCAGCAAGGGAAAGGACTCTGGGCAGCAGTGACTCAAGAAAAACATTTATTATTCTTATATTTTGACTTGCTCTATAGATTCTTTTCAACTTTTTCTCTTTTTTTTTTCCTTTTTTCCCTCCTCTGTTGTAGTTGTTGATTTTATTGGCATTATGAAATCCAGTTGAGCTTTTAAGCTTTTTTAATGCATAAATATCTATGCACTCAACATAGGAACACCTCAATACATAAGACAAACACTAACAGACATAAAAGGTGAAACTGACAGTAAGAGTAGGAGACTTTAACACCTCACTCATACCAACGGACAGATCATCAAAACAGAAAATTAATAAGGAAACACAAGTCTTAAATGATACATTAGATGAGATGAATCTCATTGATATTTTCAAGATGATCCATCCAAATGCAGAAGAATACACCTTCTTCTCAAGTGTATAGAGAACATTCTCCAGGATAGACCACATCTTGGGTCACAAATCAAACCTCAGTAAATTTAAGAGAATTGAAATCGTATCAAGCACCTTTTCCAACCACAGTGCTATGAGTCTAGATGCCAGTTACAAGAAAAAAAACTGTAAAAAGCACACCAAAATATGGAGATTAAACAATACGTTTCTAAGTAACCAACAGGTTACTGAAGAAATCAAAAGGGAAATCAAAAAAATTTCTAGAAACAAATGACAATGAAAACACAACAGCTCAAAACCTATGGGATGCAGCAAAAGCAAATCTAAAAGGGAAATTTATAGCAATACAATCCTACCTCAAGAAACAAGAAAAACATCGAATAGACAACCTAACTTTACACCTAAAACAACTGGGAAAAGAAGAACCAAAAAACCCCAAAATTAGAAGAAAGAAATGAATCATGAAGATCCGACCAGAAATAAATGAAGAAGAAATGAAAGAAACAATAGTAAAGATTAATATTAAAAACTAAAAGCTGGTTCTTTGAGAAGATAAACAAAATTGACAAATCTTTAGCCAGACTCATTGAGAAAAAAAGAGAGAAGAATCAAATCAACAAAATTAGAAATGAAAAAGGAGAGGTTACAACAATGCAGAAATACAAAGGATTATAAGAGACTATTATGAACAACTATGTGGCAGTATAATGGATAACCTGGAAGAAATGGGCAGATTCTTAGAAAAGTTCAATTTTCCAAGACTGAACCAGAAAGAAATAGAAATTATGAACAACCCCACTACAAGCACTGAAATTGAAGCTGTGATCAAACATCTCCCAAAAGACAAAGGCCCAGGACCAGATGGCTTCACAGGAGANATATTAACAAGAAAAGTAAAATTATCATTCACATGTGAAGAATCCTCAAATTGTTAAAGCTAAGTGAGGACAGGAACCACATCTGAATGGCAGGATAGTAGATGTTCAAGATACATCTGATGTATCTGATATACAAGATCTAGCATTTGCCAAAAAATCTGGCTAAGGAAACATCCCTGGAGTTGAGATGAGAGAAAGAGTCAGGGAACTGGGGGGATGAGGTATGCAGGTAACTACCAAGTCTGGACAGGTGAGATATACTCTCCCTTGCCTTCTGGCTTCCCCACCACCCCCTAACTAAGTCTGCAAACTAGAGATGTGGTTTACTGAAAACCAAGTAAAAACATTCATCATGTAAAAAATCAGTCACTTATTTTGCTTCACATCTAACCTCTTTTAATATGGCAGTGCTTAGACTTATTAAATTTTTTAAATGAAATAGTTGTTTTTAAGAAAGTGCCTTTTTGTGTACAACTGAATTTTTTACCCTACTTAAAACACAGACGATATCCTGCAACCCTGAAGATTCCTAAAGGAGAAAAGAAACAGAAAGAAAGAATGAGAAATTTGACGCCCTGACCTGAAATGTGCGTGAAATGGACTGTATAACAGTGTAAAATCACAATTACAACTAGCGACTTATATGTGATTTCTAACAAGAGTATTAAGCTAGTTGGCTTTGAAGCAGTATCTTTCCTTTCCCTTCTTCAGAAAGACTGATCTAGTCTTAGAAGCGATGTTGGAGCTAGGAGTTCTCTTCTTTCGAAACATTGCCATTTTGTTTGTCTTCTTTCCCATCTCCTGTTGCGTATTGAAGTTGGCCTTGATGTTGCTCTGATGGGAATTTCCACGAGGCAAGCCTGTCTTAACTATGACAGTTGGGGATGCTTTCTTTCCTCCACTGTTTACTTAGCTTATTATATCATCTCCCTGCTGTTTAGTGACCTGGTTGTAGATTTGGTTTACGGACTTTCTTTTTAAATGATAAAGATTAAAAACAAAACAGAATAAATTTCCTGGGCATCAAACCAAAATACACAGAGAAATAAAAAGACATGAAACGCTTAACATAGTTTCCTCCAGAGCCACCTATTACAGTCTGAATTGTCTGTATTTTCATCAGTGCCACACTGGAGGTCACTGAATAAATCACACACTTCTCTCACCTTGTTGTGAACTAAGATTGTGTCTCTTTTGACGCCTCATGTAATACCTAGTGAAGTCATTGAAAAATTAATAACATGTTATACACTAATGTTAATACACTAAATGTCTTATCCACCCTCTCCTCTACCCCACCCCCAATTTTTTTTTCTGTCTTCATTTTTTTTTTTTTAAATTTCTACCATGTGTGTGAGCGCTCAGTTGCATCCATCTCTTTGTGACCCCATGGACTGTAGCCCACCAGGGTCCTCTGCCAATGGGATTTCCAAGGCAAGAATACTGGAGTGGGTTACCATTTTCTCTTCCAGGGGATCTTCCTGACCCAGGGATGGAACCTGAGCCTCTTGAGTCTCTTGCATTGGCAGGAGGATTCTTTACCAATGAACCACCTGTGAAGACTAGTCTGGCACACATACTATTAATGGTTTAGAGCAGCAACTGATGTTATATTAAATACATTTCATTGATACTCTTCACCCCTAAAAAATGTTGATCCACACCTGGTTAAATAGAATACCAGATGTAGTTCAATATATATGCTAAAACATTTTTTAAACTCCAAACCAGGAAACCTAGTGCATCTCAAAACTTGCTAGAGCTGGAGTAGTAATATAATTTATACTCTCAGGAAAGGGTCATGTGGGTGANCTGGTTAAATAGAATACCAGATGTAGTTCAATATATATGCTAAAACATTTTTTAAACTCCAAACCAGGAAACCTAGTGCATCTCAAAACTTGCTAGAGCTGGAGTAGTAATATAATTTATACTCTCAGGAAAGGGTCATGTGGGTGAGCCTGCATTGGCTTGTGATCATGTCTCCACTGAATGCATCTGATGAGATAGGTTAGCAAAAGTTTGGCACATGGGAAAAAAATACCACTGACTGATGGACTGAAATGGACTGCCCAGAAAAACTTTGTATAGTAGGTTTTTTTTTTGAGGAGGTTGACAGGGAAGGTGTGGATCAACATTTTTTAGGGGTGAAGAGTATCAATGAAATGTATTTAATATAACATCAGTTGCTNTGGCACATGGGAAAAAAATACCACTGACTGATGGACTGAAATGGACTGCCCAGAAAAACTTTGTATAGTAGGTTTTTTTTTTGAGGAGGTTGACAGGGAAGGTGTGGATCAACATTTTTTAGGGGTGAAGAGTATCAATGAAATGTATTTAATATAACATCAGTTGCTGCTCTAAACCATTAATAGTAACCTACGTTGTTATGTGACAATGATGCAATTTTTAAAAATTCATGAACTGCCAGAATAAAACTTATGCAGTAGTTACAAAACTAAAACTATCCCATGAATTTAAAAAGTAATGAACTTGCTTGTATAGAAAAAAATTAATAATGTAAAATACATGAATAAAATAAATTTTCAAGGCTTAAATTTTCAAATTTTAAATTTTTATTTAAATGCAGAAAAAACTGGGAAATTTTCTGAACAGAACAACAAAAAATATATAAACTTTCCTAGAGTAAGATCTGGTTGTAGTCAAACCTACCCCACTGGCTAGGCTAGCTACCTCAATCTGAATAAGAAACGCTGTTAAATTTAACAAAGCACATCTGTTTTTCATTTGAGGTGCATTCAAGTGTTCATTAAAGTGTCCTAACTGCTCTTTTCTTTTTCTATTTCACAATGGCTTTCCTTTCTAATACTATTGCAAGTTCAGCATGTGACTTAAAAAACCTCAGAGTCATTGTGGCATTTCCTTTGAAATATGCCAGGAGAAACAAGGGAGAAAGCTGAAATCTCTGAGTTTAATAACATTTTATTACCATTCACCTTTTCCATACTTCCTAGGGGTGTTTATTTTCTACAATTATTCAGCTAGGCTTCACTGAACCTGAATACCCCAGAGGCCTTCTCTCCTGTCTGCAGGGAGGCCCAGGAAAACTGAGCTTGAAAGTGAGTTATCGGCATTAGCCTCTTTGATGGAAGCATTTGGTCACCTTCTATAGGAGTAAAAATCAGTCCAAAATATAGTTTAAATGCAAGGCCTCAGATTGCTTCATTCTGCCAAATTCTTTTGAATATACAATTTATCCTGAATGTCAAAGTCATTATTTCTCAAACCATTCTTTTGTTTTCTAGAAGGCATCAGCCCACTAAAATTCACAAATGAACTTGGATACTTATTTCCTTGAAGAAATAGAAAATGTTTCTAGACTTTTAGGGCAGATTCATCAGATTTTAATCAATAAATTGCACGTGAATAAAAGCAAAATTTTTAGTAAATTATTTAAGATGTTTAATCACTCAAGTATACCTCTAGGTTGATTTGAAAAAAAAAAAAGGTATATTTTTAAGCACACTTTAAACATGCTGCTAAATACATCTCTATAATAAAAAATCTTTGTATTTTAAATAACTAGGGTCCAATTTAAAATATACTACATTGGTGAGAACCTGGCAATAGAAGAAATGTAGAATTATCTTGTGGTTGAAAAAGCAGCACAGAAATCATTGATCCAAGTACGAAACAGATCTTTGTTATAGATCACTTAGCTAATATGATGAATTGTCCAAAATGTTATAGATGGAAAAACAAAGCCTGACTCATGGTAAGCTCTCAGTAAACACTGGCCCTCACAAATGTTTAAGAATAGAGAGGTGGAGGGGATGAGCCAAGAATCTATCATTCTCTTTCATGAAAAAAGGGATTCGTGCTATTTCCTGATAACACTTCTGATTCCCTGCCCGATTTGTTCTTTGGGGATAGTCTTTCCCCAGGCTTATTGAGAGGTAATTGATGTAAAACACTGTGTTAAGCCTAGGTGTACAAAGTGATGACTTGATACAAAGATACGTTGTGAGTAGCACATTTTGCATAGACTGGTTCTCACATGTTTACCACAGCTATTATCTTACTCCTATTGATTACAAAGGTGAACTATAAATTAGCAATTATTAAAATTTTTCAAATTAGGTGTTTTTAATCATTTGGGCAAAAATTACCCTGCTGTTTAATTTTGGCATTATCAATATAATCAAATACTCTATAGAAATTAGTTATAAAAATTGGATTATATATATATATATATATATACACACATACATATGTATATATATATATGGTGGTGGTGGTTTAGTCACTCAGTAGTGTCCGACTCTTTGCAACCTCATGGACTGAATGTAGCCCACCAGACTTCTCTGTCCATGGGATTTCCCAGGCAAGCATACTGTAGTGGGCTGCCATTTCCTTCTCAGGGAATCTGCCTGACCCAGGGATCAAATCTGGATCTCTTGCATTTCAGGTGGATTCTTAATGGACTGAGCTATCAAAGAAGCCCTAAATGCAAGGAAGTTAGTGCTAGTAAAAAATAACTTACAAATATTCATGAAACAATGTTTTGTTGATATGGTCTGAGTCACGGTATAAATTTGAAAGAAATGAATATTTTACTTAAAATGCATTAATCCTATAATAAAACCTTAATTCATAGGTCTTATTTTCTCTAAGAGGCTCAATAATAACTAATCTTTATGGAACAACAGCAGCCCTGCTACATTCTTTATGGGTATTATCTCTTTTGATCCATCCTATTACCATCAAGGAGATATCATTAAGATAACATAATTTTTATCCTCATATTACTGCTTCAGGAGAGTGATTTTCAGGGAGGTTAATACAATGTCCAGAGTCACATACAACTGGTTAGTGGCAGGACTGGAAGTCTTAATTTGCAACCTGCTAAGTACACCTGATCACAAAAATGAACATGAGAAATCAGTAAGGCAATGAAATAAATTAGGTAAACGAATACTGGGAAACCTATATTAAAATCTTGAACTAGGGGAGATACGAATAAGATGGAAGTCATGAATCAATACTGTTTGGAATTGTGCCCTGCGTCATCAACCCTGAATTGGGCTAAGAACATCCAGTTGAGTCATGCCTAGAAATAACCCGGGGTAAATAATTAATTCCCTTAGGAGAGGTTGGAGCCAGCCCATCTGGGATGCTGGCCAAGGGGCTGTTATCCCTGAAACCAACTGGGGCTGGAGCTGTAAGGGTTGTTGAAACAGCCAGAAATAGAGGAGCCAAAGGATAAGAACAGAGTCCGTGCAGAGCACAGAGTTAAAAGCTACCTAAGGCATGTTCAGATCCAGCCCAAAACTTGAAGTGAGAGAAGATAAGGAAAACCCAAAGGCTGGAGGAGAACAGGAAGCAGAGCCTAAGAACCTGCTGAGCCTAAGAACACAGGACAAGAGACCTTGGCTTTCACTAAGTGGATAAAGCCTTTGCAGAATCAAGGTGAACATCTCCAACTTTCAGGACATGAGAAGAATTTTAGTCTACCTTTGATAGTTATCTCCTGATATGCAGACTTCCTTGGTGGCTCAGACAGTGAAGAATCTGCCTGCAATGCAGGAGACCCAGGATGCTTCCCTGGGTTGGGAAGATCCCCTGGAGGAGGAAATGGCAACCCACTCCAGTATTCTTGTCTGGGAAATCACATGGACAGAGGAGCCTGGCAAGCTACAGTCTATGGGGTTGCAAAGAATTGGACATGACTGAGCAACTAACACTTTCACTTTCACTTTAATAGTTCTGGATAGCTTAGGATGTAATATCTAAATAGTCCTTTCGCTAATATTAACTCAGATACTAGACACGAAATCTGTAACTGCCTATTTGTTGTGTATGGATCATGTTCTCAATCCTCTGTGAAGTACAAAGAGAAAGAGAAAGGAAATAAGATACAGTCCTTGTCCCTTGGCCTTATATTCTCTCTTCCTCCAAACTTTATAATCACTCAGGGAGCATCTTTTGCCCTTGACATATGGAGCGATTATGTCAACTCACTCTGCCTTTGAAATGTGTCTTGAACCCAATAATTTCTTTTACTTTCCTTTTCTACCACTCCAGTCTTGGCCCACAAGCCTAGACTAGCAATTCCTAATGTTGCTTTTCTGTGGGTGACTAATTTCATGGAATATGTAGAAGCGCTACACTGCCAACAAAAACAACAGCGTTCCAGGGATAGAAAAGTATAGGATACACAGGTTAAACACAGTTAAACAGGTGTTTTTACTGAGGAATAGCTTTGGACCTTTAAAATGTGCTAATTAGCTTTGTACCTCCCCCAAGAACACATTACAGATAGTCCCAACGTAACAATTTCTCAACTTCAACTTCAAGACGGCATGAAAGTGACACTCATTCAGTAGAAACTGTACTTTGAATTTTGATCTTTTCTTGGGCTAGTGACATCTGTAAATACTTTCTCATGATGCTGGGCGATACAGTGTGCTAGTCAGCTATAAGATCACAAGGTTAAACAACTGATAACACTTTTAACCATTCTGGATCCAGAAGCCCTCTTACTTCTCACTTTCAGTACAGTATTCCATAAATCACACCATAATCAACACTTTATAATAAAACAGGCTTTGTGTTGGATGATTTCTGCCCAACTGCAGGCTAATGTTAGTGGGATCTGGGCACTTCTAAGGTAGACTAGGCTCAGCTATGGTTTGGGAACATTAGGTGTATTAAATGCATTTTCAACTTGTGATATTTTTTATTTCCCATGGGTATATTGGGGTGTAACACTACTGGAAGTTGAGGAAGATCTTGTTTATGACTTCCTTACTTGCAAGTCCCTTCTTTCGAAGAAAATTCCTTTTGTGCATACTCAGGGAAGCATTAGGGCTTTCCTGGTGGCTCAGACAGTAAAGAATCTGCCTGTAATGCAGGAGATCCTGGTTCGATGTCTGGTTGGAAAGATCCCTGGGAGAAAGGAATGGCAGCCCACTGCAGTATTCTTGCCTGGGAAATCCCATGGACAGAGGAGTCCATGGGGTCACAGAGTTGGACACAACTTAGCAACTAACACTTTCACACTTAACACAGGGAAGCATTAGTCTGTATGACTCCTCTCTCCAAAACAACTGCACACATTTCATACCATGTTGTTTTTCCACAGGTATTATTTTGGATATAATCGGCCACCTGATCACAACTTTCTGAGGCTCCTCTATGTTTACTCTATGAAGTCTAAATTTGGCAACCTGTCAAGATAGGTCCCCTCCAGTCTATTAGTCTAAGCTACTCATATTTCCTAGGTTATCCCAGCCTCCACATACTAGTGTGTTATTTCTATTTCATTGAGCTTAATTATGACTACTCCATTAGTCTTGGTATTGTAAAGTTTATAAGATTTTGCTTAAGTATCATTGGAGTTTTTCCTAGTTGCTTCCTTCTTTGAATTTTTGCCATACTTAACTTTTAGTTCAGTTCAGTCGCTCAGTCCTGTCCAACTCTTTGCGACCCCATGAATCGCAGCACGCCAGGCCTCCCTGTCCATCACCAACTTCCAGAGTTCACTCAGACTCATGTCCATCGAGTCAGTGATGCCATCCAGCCATCTCATCCTCGGTCGTCCCCTTCTTCTCCTGCCCCCAATCCCTCCCNGAGGTGACCAAAGTATTGGAGTTTCAGCTTTAGCATCAGTCCTTCCAATGAACACCCAGGACTGATCTCCAGTATATATATTTATGCATATATGTTTTCTATCCAGTCATCCATTGAGAGACATAAAGTTTCTTTCTACATCTTGGCTATTGTGAATAATGCTGCAGTGAACAGGGGAATGCAGATATCTGAGATCCTGTTTTCATTTCCTTTGAAATCTCACTCAGAAGTGAGGTTGCTGGATCACACAATTATTTTAAATCTTTGAGAAAATGCTATACTCCTTTCCATGGAGATGGCACCAATTTACATTCCCAACAATACTCAAAGGCTCCCTTTTCTCCACATTCTTGCCAAAATCGGTCTTTCTGATGATAGCCATTCTAATGGGTGTGAGATCATTTGTTGTTCAGTCACTCAGTTGTATCTGACTCTTTGCTATCCCATGGACTGCAGCATGCCAGGCTTCCCTGTTTTTGTTTGTTTGTTTGTTTGTTTTTGTTTTTTTTTTATCTCTCTTGGAGTTTGCTCAGGCTCATGTCCATTGAATCAATGATGCCATCCAACCATCTCATCTTTTGTCACCCCTTTCTCCTCTTGCCTTCAATCTTTCCCAGCAACAGGGGCTTTTCCAATGAGTGGGCTCTTAACATCAGGTGGCCAAAGTATTGGAGCATCAGCCTCTGCATCACTCCTTCCTATGAATATTCAGGGTTGATTTCCTTTAGGATTGACTGGTTTGATACCCTTGCTGTCAAATCTCATTATAATATTTATTTGCAATTCCCTGATATTGGGCACATTTTCACATATCTGTTGGACATCAATATATCTTCTTTGGAAAAATGTTCATAAAATCATATGCCCATTTTTTAATCAAATGTTTCTGTTTTTTGCTATTGAGTTGTGTGACTTCTTTATATTTATTTTTAATATGAACCCCTTATTATATATATGATGTGCATATATTTCTTCTTGTTTCACAGGTTGTCTTTTCATTATGTTAGTAGTTTTCTTTGCATTAAAGAAGCTTTTTAGTTTGAAGTGGCCTAACTTGTTTATTTTTCCTCTTACTGCCTTTGCTGTTGGTTTCAAGCCCCCAGAAATCATTGCCAAGACCAAGGTCAAGTAACTTAGCCCTTTGTGTTTTTCTGGGAGTTTTACAATTTCAGGTCTTAAATATAAGCCTTTAGTCCATTTTGAGTTGGTTTTTATGTATAAGATAAGGGTGGAGAAGGAAATAGCTACCCACTCCATTATTCTTGTCTGGGAAATCCCGTAGACAGAGGAGCCTGGCAGGCTAGTGTCCATGGATGGCAAAAGAGTCAGGCCCAAATTAGGAATTAAACACATCAATAAGATAGACGTCCAGTTTTATTCTTTTGCATGTGGCCGTCAGGTTTCCCCAAATCATTTATTAAAGACTATCATTACCCCATGGTACATTCTTAGGTCCCTTGTCATATCAATTGAACGTACCTCCATGGGTTCCTTTGTAAGCTCTTTGTTTTGTTCCATTGATCTATGAGGCTGCTAATATGCAATAAATTTAGTGTTCCCATGGGAGGAGGTGAATTCAGGAGGCTCTTATCTCCTTCTTGGACCAGATTCTATCAGTTCAGTTCAGTCACTCAGTCGTGTCTGACTCTTTGCAACCCCATGAATCACATCATGCCAAGCCTCCCTGTCCATCACCAATCCTGGAGTTCACTCAGACTTGTGTTCATCAAGTCAGTGATGTCATCCAGCCATCTCATCCTCAGTCATCCCCTTCTTCTCCTGCCCCCAATCCCTCCCAGTATCAAAGTCTTTTCCAATGAGACAACACTTCGCATGAGGTGGCCACAGTATTGGAGTTTCAGCTCTAGCATCATTCCTTCCAAAGAAATCCCAGGGTTGATGTCCTTCAGGATGCACTGGTTGCATCTCCTTGCAGTCCAAGGGACTCTCAAGAGTCTTCTCCAACACTGTAGTTCAAAAGCATCAATTCTTTGGCACTCACCCTTCTTCACAGTCCAACTCTCACATCCATACATGACCACAGGAAAAACCATAGCCTTGACTAGACGGACCTTAGTCAGCAAAGTAATGTCTCTGCTTTTGAATATGCTATCTAGGTTGGTCATAACTTTTCTTCCAAGGAGTAAGCATCTTTTCATTTCATGGCTGCAGTCACCAGCTGCAGTGATTGTGGAGCCCNGCCTTGACTAGACGGACCTTAGTCGGCAAAGTAATGTCTCTGCTTTTGAATATGCTATCTAGGTTGGTCATAACTTTTCTTCCAAGGAGTAAGCGTCTTTTCATTTCATGGCTGCAAGCACCATCTGCAGTGATTTGGGAGCCCCAAAAAATAAAGTCTGACACTGTTTCCACTGTTTCTCCATCTATTTCCCATGGAGTGATGGGACCGGATGCCATGATCTTCGTTTTCTGAATGTTGAGCTTTAAGCCAACTTTTTCACTCTCCTCTTTTACTTCCATCAAGAGGCTTTTTAGTTCCTCTTCACTTTCTGCCATAAGGGTTAGGGACTATATATATTGTGCTTCCCTTAAATAGACATTAAGCCTCTCATGGTTAAAAAACGTGCTTTTTGTTTCGGCTTATGTTATTTATATCACAAGGACCTAGAACAATGCTTTCTATAGGTAGATGTAAAAGATGACTATATACGAAAAATAATAAACAATTATATTTTAGAATTCAGCCAAGCTCTGTTTGCTAAACCATCCACCAAACAAGAAGGCTGAATACAGCGTGCTTTCAGAATGGCTCACTTGGAAGGGCTTGTGGCCATTATACATCCTCATCTGGCATTCATCAAGGATGCTATATTAGTTTTCTAGGGCCACCATAACAAATTGCCACTGACTCTGTAGCTTAAAAAACAGAAACTTCTTTTCTTACAGCTCTGGAACTAGAAGTTCAAGATCAAGGTAACTTTGTTTCTTCTGAGGCTTCTCCTTGGGCTTGTAGAGAGCTTCCTTCTTGCTCTGTCCTTGCATGATCTTTCTTCTGGATATGCATGTCTGTGTATTGATTTTCTCTTTTTATCAGGACACCAGTTAAAACTGGCTAACTGGTCCACCCACATGATCTCATTTTACCTTCTCTACTTCTTTAAAAGTCTATCTTCAAATACAGTACAGTCAGCATATGAGGTGCAAGGGGTTAGGACTTAAACATATAAATTCTGTGGGGACACAAATCAACTCAAAATAGATGCCTTTGAAAAATGGATTCAGATGACTGGAACCAACCAGACTGAGACATTGAACCAAGACACATTGTTGCTGTTGTTTCGTTGCTATGTCATATCCAACTCTTTGCGATCCCATGGACTGTAGCCTGCAAGGTTCCTCTGTCCATGTTATTTCCCAGGCAAGAATACTGGAGTGGGTTGCTTCTCCAGGGGATCTTCCTGACTCAGGGATCAAACCCACGTCTCCTGCATTGGCATGCAGGTTCTTTACCACTGAGCCACCAAGGATGCTTGAAGCAAGACTAAAAGAAAAAAAATCACCATAGAATTGCTCCAAATTTTCACTGTTGAATTGCTTTAGTTTTTTAAGTTTATATCATTTACTCCAGAATAATATCTAGTGCATAGTCATAAAACTTTTGAAACTAAGTGACTACCTCCTCCATTCCAGGAAACATAAGTTAACAGCATAGTTACAAAGATACAAACTGTTGCTGAGATCAATCAGCCACATGGTCAAATACCAAACTGCCCATACCCAGGAACTCTGCACAGAGGAAGGCCACCTTCAGTTCCAACAACTGTGGCTTCTGGAAGCATACAAAGTATATATTTGGCAATTTTTCCTTAGAGCTTCACATTTTTGCAGAGTTCTGATTTCTAGAAAATAATTGTCTATTGTATGTATGAAAAGGTAGGGAGAAAGATTTGAGGAGAAAAAAATATGAGAATTTCATAACTTTTTAGTATCTTCTAAGACTTCTTAGACTATTTCAATACTGTTGTTGTTCAGTTGCTAAGTAATGTCCTATTCTCTGTGACCCCATGGACTGCAGCATGCCAGGCTTCCCTGTCCTTCACTATCTCCTGGAGCTTGCTCAAACTTACGTCCATTGAGTTGGTGATGTCATCCAACCGTCTCATACTTTGTCACCATCTCATCCTCTGTTGCCCCTTTCTCCTCCTGCCCTCATCCTTTCCCAGCTCAGGGTCTTTTCCAATGAGTCAATTCTTCGCATCAGGTGGCCAAAGGATTGGAGCATCAGCTTCAGCATAAGTCCTTCCAATGAATATTCAGGGTTGATTTCCTTTAGGATTGATCTCCTTGCTGTCTAAGGACTCTCAACAGTCTTCTCTAGCACTACAATTCAAAAGCTCAGACTATTTCAATATAAGGAATTAAATAAGTGTAAGAATATATTCAGTGACATCCCTAGAGTCTGGCATACAGAGTAAAGTAAATCAGAAAGAGAAAAACAAATATCAAATATTAATGCATGGATATGGAATCTAGAAAATGATACAGATAAACCTACGTTCAGGCAGGAATAGAGATGCAGACCTAGGGTACAGGTGGACATAGATGGGGGGGAAGATGGGATGAACTGGGAGATTGGGTTGATGTCTGTGCATTGCCATGTGTAAAACAGATAGCTAGTGGGAACATCCTGTAGAGTACAGGGAGCTCAGCTCAGTGCTCTGTGATGACCTGGATAGATGGGATGGGCTGGGAGGGAGGTCCAAGAGGGAGGGGATATACACATATATATAACAGATTCACACTGTTGTACAGCAGAAACTAACACAGCATTGTAAAGCAACTATACTTCAAGGGAAAAAAAAAAGAAAGAAAGAAAAAGAATATACTCCAGTGTCACTTGAATGGTTTAAAATAAAACAGAAAACTTCCTTTCTCATGGAGCTTACCTTCAAATAGAGATTGAGGCACAGAAGAAAAAAAGAAAGACCTCGTATATTATTCTAGTGCAATAAAAACAATAGTTGCCCACAGGAACTGAGAGAGCTGCAGTTTAAAAAGAGACAGGGGAAAGTAAAATTTCATCAAAAAAGTTCCCTGTGCGCATAGGCCAGAAACTGGAGCGGGAACAAGCCATGGGGATGTTAGGGGAAAGAACATTCTAGAATATAGATGGGAACAGCACATGCCTAGGCCCTGAGTGGGAGTGTGCTTGGTGGGTCTGGGGAACAAGAGAGAGGCCAACATGGCTGAAGCAGAGCTAGTAAGGGCTGTGAGAAATAGACAGTGATGTTGGAGATATACCCATGGACCATCCAAGAAACCATGGAGGATTCTGAGAAGGAGTCATAAGAGGACACATGAATTTCAGGTGAGACACTTCTAGCTACGGAGAGTAAGCTACTGTAGAAGGAGCAGCAAGTTGAGAACCTGTTTTAACAGCCCAGCTGGGAAATGGTGGTGGCTTGTTCCAGAGTTGCAGCAATGATGTTGCTGAGAAGTGATCAATTCTGAACGTTCGTACACACACAACTGATTTTGCTAACAGATTGGATATGGAGTGTGAGGGGAAAAGCTGAATCAACCAAAAGGCCAAGATTCGGGGGCCCGATTAACTGAAGGATGGAGCTGCCATTGAATGTATATTTAAACATGTACATGCCTACGACTGACTCCCAGTTATAGTAATAATTTTCCAGATACTAAATTTCAAGTCAAAACTTAGAGAAATGACATGTTTTAGCCCCTGGCACACAGATTCACACACAGAGGCACTCCAAAGTCTCCTTGGTAAATACAATAATAAAATATGTATAAGGAATAGAATAAAGCATTTCAGCTTTCTGTAAATCTGTCCTTCAAAGGACATTCTTTGCACATTACCTCAGCGATAAGAGGATTTTTACAGAAGGAAAAGTTTAATACAATTGGATAAGTTATAGCATTAATTCAACTTGAAAAGCTATTCACATTGGTTCTTTTGGTGAAAGATGAATGGAGTAACACGGATTTCTTACAAAAAGAAAAATTAGAGGTTGCTTAGAAAGTTGAAGAAGGTTGCCACGGAAACGAGATCTTTCAGAAATCTGGTGACAATGCCTCACCGCGAATGCCGTACATTCTAACTGTGAAACTGTTCAGCTTCTAACTGAATACAGGTAGATGTGAGTTATTAGAGACGGGGGAAATTAACTCAGCAGAGACACATACAGAGGAAAAAAAAACGGTGATCAAAAAGTTATACTAAATCTGAATGATAAAACAGGAGAGTTGAGTATACTTTCTAGGAAAAGTAAGCATGCAATAGAAGTCTAAATATATTGAAAGAAGCAATTCAAGTTTTCTTAAAGCAATTTTACCAAAGCAAGCACTATTTAAGTAAGAAACTGTGTATGTGAGAGAGAGTGTGTGTGCTCAGTAGTGTCCAACTATTTGTGACCCCATGGACTGTAGCCCACCAGGCTCCTCTGTCCATAGGGTCTCCCAGGCAAGAATAATGGAGTGGGTAGCCATTTCCTTCTCCAGGGATCTTCCTGACCCAGGGATCAAACCCACCATCTTCTGCATTGCCAGTGGATCCTTTACTACAGTACCACCTGCAAAGACAAAAAAATGTGTGTATCTATCTATATATACACATATACTCACTTTACTCAATAGTGTGTGTGTGTGTGTGTGTGTACACACACACACATACATACACAATACTTGTAGCTTCCCTTTTGTAGAATCATAAAAGACTTCACAGTTCTGAAAATTTGGCTAATTCACCTTTCAAGTAAGCAAAATAGTTTCTCCAGATTTATACTTTCTATCTATCTAATTCTTATCCATCATTCAATGCTCCGGGAAGCCACCTTGGATTTTTTCCAACCCACATTTGTTCTTCTCTGAATTCATTCTATATGATTCTACTAGAATGATCCATAATCACATGTCCATGACATCTCTTGTATTATATTTTAATGTGCTTTTATTATTTGTCATTTCAGTGTTTCACCTGTGCTAGCCAAATGAATTGTGAGCTTCTTGAGGGTAGATGTCATATGGCTTACTCCTTCCCAGCTAATTAGGTAGTATATAGGAGCATTAGGATGTTTTATTTAAATCTATAAATTGATTCACATATAGTTGGTAATAAAGATTCATTTTCTTCCTTTTAATTATTAAAATTATCTATTGGAACATAACCTTAGTAAAAGTCAGCCTTAAAATAAGGGTTTATCTTAGGGATAAAAATGTATATAAAAATAATCACTTAAGAATTCTGAAAGGAAAAAAAGCTAATATTACATTAACTAGAAGACTGTTTAGACTCTTTTCTCTGATTTTCTAACCATGTTTACAGTATTTTCTATGCTGCTTAAAGGGCTTCCCCAGTGGCTCAGCAATAAAGAATCTGCCTGTGATGCAGGAGCCGTGGGTTCAATCCCTGGGTCAGGAAGATTCCTGGGGGAGGAAAGGCAACCCATTTACAGTATTCTTGCCAGGAAAAATCCCATGGACAGAGGAGCCTCATGGACAACAGTCCGAGGGGTCATAAAGAGTCGGATGCGACTGAGCACTCACTCAAGCTACTTAAATTTTAAACCTATATATTAATAACTAGATATCACTTCATGGGAAATAGATGGGGAAACAGTGGAAACAGTGGCTGACTATTTCTCTGGGCTCCAAAATCACTGTAGATGATGATTGCAGCCATGAAATTAAAAGANGCATGGTGCCAAGGTCCGGGGTGTGTGCCCAGTGCCCAGTGCTGAGGTCTGGGGTGTGTGTCCAGATGCCATTTGTCGAAGTCTGCTGTGTGTGCCAATGTGCCTGGTGCCAAGGACTGGGGTGTGAACCCAGGTGCCTGGTGCCGAGGTCCAGGTTGTGTGCCCAGGTGCCTGGTTCTTTGGTCCCGGGTGTGTGCTCAGATGCCCAGGGACCCAGCGCCGAGGTCCAGGGTGTGTGCCCAGGTGCCTGGTTCTTTGGTCCCGGGTGTGTGCTCAGATGCCCGGTGCCGAGATCTGGGTTGTGTGCCCAGGTTCCTNGTGGATAGCCTTTCCCTCTTCCAGGGGATCTTCCCAGCCCAGGGCTTGAACCCAGATCTCCCACATTGCAGGCAGAGTCTCTACCAGCTGAGCCACAAGGGAAGCCCAAGAATACTTTTCCAGTGGATCTTCCCGACCAGGAATCGAACCAGGTGGCTTGCAGGTGGATTCTTTACCAACTGAATTATCAGGGAAGCCCTAAATAAAGTTATGGATGCACTTAGTTATTATAGGCCTATGTTAAGCCCTGGTCATGTTGATCTCTTTAAAGTATTTGACACCATTGATTACTCCTTGGTTTTTAAATGTCTTCTTTTTTATTTCCTGACACATATCTTTGCTAGTTCTTCTGCTCTCTAATCATTTTTATTGTCCTATTCTGGCTTTTCAACATCCTCTTCATGTATCTAATTATTAGGGCATTTCAGGATTCTGCTCTTGGTTCTTTGCCTTTTTCATGCAAAATATACTTCCTGGATGATCACTTTATCCATTGGCTTCCATTCCATTAGTACTCTGCCAATTCTCAATTACTATCTTCAGGTATTAGCACTCTTCTAAGATCCAGAGCTGAATTTTAGCGGTTGACTGGACATATCAAATTTGCATGCTTTCAGGGACTTGAGAGATGTGATATCATAAACTAAATTCCTTCTCTTCCCTTAAAACTTTCTCCACCCATTCCTAACCCTGCTCCATCCTCTGTAGACTTCGTCATGGTTAATGGGGCAGTTACTTATCCAAAGAAGATATTCTGTTGTGACTTTCAAACCTTCTCTCACCCTTAACATCCAATATTATGAAATTCTCATAATGCATTCAGAAAAAAATGTCTCTTGGGTCTACTATTGCTTCTCTTGTTACTTTTCTCTTGCTTTCATTTTATCTGTCATCTTCTCATCATAATTTCACAGTAACTCCAACATCTGACTCTGCCAGTTCAATGGTTCTCAGACTGTGATCCCCAAAAATGAAGCATCAACATCACNTTCTCTTGTTACTTTTCTCTTGCTTTCATTTTATCTGTCATCTTCTCATCATAATTTCACAGTAACTCCAACATCTGACTCTGCCAGTTCAATGGTTCTCAGACTGTGATCCCCAAAAATGAAGCATCAACATCACACGTGATAGAAAGACAAGGCCCAAGACCCACCCCCAGGCCTACTGATTGTGAAACTCAGGGTGTGAGGATCAGCAGTCTGTGTTTTTAACAAGCTCTCCACATGATTCTGATGAATGCTGAATTTGAGAACCACTAATTTGAGTTGATCTCTATTCTACTGGCTGAATGGTTTACTATCTAAGAAGTCCACTGCTATCATCCATAGATAACTTCCACTGGTTACCTGTAAGATTAGGCTAGTATCTTCAGTGAAATTTATGCAGGAATCAATATCAGTTCAGTTCAGTTGCTCAGTCTTGTCTGACTCTTTGAGACTCCATGGACTGCAGCACACCAGGCCTCCCTGTCCATCACCAACTCCCAGAGCTTACTCAAACCCATGTCCATCCAAACATCTCATCCTCTGTCATCCCCTTCTCCTCCTGCCTTCAATCTTTCCCACAACATGGTCTTTTCAAATGAGTCAGTTCTTTGCATCAGATGGCCAAAGGATTCAAGTTTCAGCTTCACCATCAGTCCTTCCAACGAATATTCAAGACTGATTTCCTTTAGGATAGATTGATTTGATCTTCTTGCAGTCCAAGGGACTCTCAAGAGTCTTCTCCAACACCACAGTTCAAAAGCATCAATTCTTCAGTGCTCTATTTTCTTTATAGTCCAACTCTCACATCATACATGACTACTGGAAAAACCATAGCTTTGACTAGATGGATCTTTGTTCAAAAAGTAATGTCTCTGCTTTTTAATATGCTGTCTAGCTTGGTCATAGCTTTTCTTCCAAGGAGCATGGGTGCAATATGCAGTGATTTTGGAGCCCCCCAAAATAGAGTCTGTCACTGTTTCCATTGTTTCCCCATCTATTTGCTATGAAGTGATGGGACCAGAAGCCATGATCTTCATTTTCTGAACACTGAATTTTAAGCCAACTTTTTCACTACCCTCTTTAACTTTCATCAAGAGGTTCTTTAGTTCTTCTTTACTTTCTGCCATAAGGATGATGTCACCTGTATATCTGAGGTTACTGATATTTCTCCTGGCAATCTTGATTCCAGCTTCTGCTTCATTCAGCCTGGCATTTCACATGATGTACTCTGCGTATAAGTTAAATAAGCAAGGTGACAATATACAGCCTTGAGGTACTCCTTTCCCTATTTGGAACCTGTGCATTGTTCTATGTCCAGTTCTAACTGTTGCTTCTTGACCTGCATAGAGATTTCTCAGGAGGTACGTCAGGTGGTCTGGTATTCTCATCTCTTTCAGAATTTCCCACAGTTTGTTGTGATCCACACAGTCAAAGGCATTGGCATAGTCAATTAAGTAGGTATTTTTCTGAAACTCTCTTGCTTTTTCAATGATTCAGCAGATGTTGACAATTTGATCTCTGCTTCCTCCACCTTTTCTAAAACCAGCTTGAACATCAGGAAGTTCACAGTTCATATACTATTGAAGCCTGGCTTGGAGAATTTTGAGCATTACCTTTCTAGTATGTGAGATGAGTGCAATTGTACTGTAGTTTGAGCATTCTTTGGCATTGCCTTTCTTTGGGATTGGAATGAAAACTGACCTTTTCCAGTCCTGTGGCCACTGCTGAGTTTTCCAGATTTGCTGGCATATTGAGTGCNTCTAGCATGTGAGATGAGTGCAATTGTACTGTAGTTTGAGCATTCTTTGGCATTGCCTTTCTTTGGGATTGGAATGAAAACTGACCTTTTCCAGTCCTGTGGCCACTGCTGAGTTTTCCAGATTTGCTGGCATATTGAGTGCAGCACTTTCACAGCATCATCTTTCAGGATTTGAAATAGCTCAACAGGAATTCCATCACCTCCACTAGGTTTGATCCTAGTGATGCTTCCTAAGGGCCACTTGACTTCACATTCCAGGGTGTCTGGCTCTACGTGAGTGATCATACCATCATGGTTATCTGGGTCATGAAAAATATTTTTTGTATAGTTCTTCTGTGTATTCTTGCCATCTCTTCTTTATATCTTCTGCTTCTGTTAGGTCCTTACCATTTCTGCCCTTTATTGAGCCCATCTTTGCATGAAANTACATTCCAAGATGTCTGGCTCTAGATGATTGATCACACCATCGTGATTATCCAGGTCATTAAGATCCTTTTTGTACAGTTCTTCTGTGTATTCTTGCCATCTCTTTTTAATATCTTCTGCTCCTGTTAGGTCCATACCGTTTCTGTCCTTTATAGAGCCCGTCTTTCTGTCGACAGCTGGCTTTTAACGCAGATTTTAGACTAAGGGGAAAGAAAAGAAGTTCTAACTCGTATGGAGTCCAGAGAGTTGAATAAAATTGGCTTTGAAGCCAAAACTCCAAAGGCAAATATTTAAATATGTGCCCACTGGGAATGGGAATGTGGGAGTTGGAGAGTAAGCCTGGGGAAATGACTGCTGCTTGGTGGAAGCAGCCTGAGGGGACAGGAATGAGAAAACCTGCAACTCAGAATGATTGTGGAGGAAACCTGGACTGCCATAGAAATGAGGCACCATTAAAAACCTGTGAGTATCTCAATATATGCAAAAAAAGNCTGGGGAAATGACTGCTGCTTGGTGGAAGCAGCCTGAGGGGACAGGAATGAGAAAACCTGCAACTCAGAATGATTGTGGAGGAAACCTGGACTGCCATAGAAATGAGGCACCATTAAAAACCTGTGAGTATCTCAATATATGCAAAAAAAGCTTTTGATAAAATTCAACACCCATTAATGATAAAAACTCTCCAGAAAGTAGGCATGGAGGAAAACTACCTCAACATAATAAATATCATATACAAAAAACCCACAGCAAACATTATTCTCAATGAGGAAAAAGGGAAAGCATTTTATCTGAGATCAGGAAGAAGACACGATGTCAACTCTCCTCACTATTATTGGATATAGTTTTAGAAGTCCTAACCACAGCAACCAAAGAAGAAAAATAAATAAAATGAATCCAAATCAGAAAAGAAGTAAAATTGAGGATACAGGATACTTGGGGCTGGTGCATGGGGATGATCCAGNTGTCAACTCTCCTCACTATTATTGGATATAGTTTTAGAAGTCCCAACCACAGCAACCAAAGAAGAAAAATAAATAAAATGAATCCAAATCAGAAAAGAAGTAAAATTGAGGATACAGGATACTTGGGGCTGGTGCATGGGGATGATCCAGAGAGACGTTGTGGGGTGGGAGGTGGGAGGGGGATTCAGGATTGGGAGCTCGTGTACACCTGTGGGGGATTCATGTCGATGTATGGCAAAGCCAATAGAGTATTGTAAAGTAAAATAAAGTAAAAAAAAAAAATTAAAAAAAAAGAAAAGAAATCCTAAAGAAGCCACCAGTGAACTACTAGAATTTTCAATGAATTTTGGAAAATTACAGGTTAAAAAATCAATACACAGAAATCTCTTGGACTCCTATACACTAATAATGAAAAATTAGAAATTTCTAGGAAATTAAGGAAACCATTCCATTAACCATGACAACAAAAGGAATAAAATACCTAGAAGTAAGCCTACCTAAAGGGACAAAAGACCTGTACTCAGAAAACACTGATGAAAGAAATCAAAGATGACACAAACAGATGGAGAAGTACACCATACTCTTGACGTGGAAAAATAAATATTGTGAAATTGCTGGAGAGGGTGTGGAGAACCCAGAACCCTCTTACACTGTTGGTGGGGACGTAAACTAATATAGCCACTACAGAGAACAGGATGGATGTTCCTTAAACAACTATAAATAGAACTACCATATGACCCAGAGATCCTACTCTTGGGCATATATCCAGAGAAAACTATAATTCAAAAATATACATGTACCCCAATGTTCATTGCAGTACTATTTACAATAGTTAAGGCATGGTACCAACCCTAATGTCCAACAGAAGAATGGATAAAGAAGATATGGTACATATATAAAATGGAAGCTTACTCAGCCATAAAAAGGAACAAAATTGTGCAATTTACAGAGACTTGGATAAACCTAGAGACTGTCATATAAGATGAAATAGTCAGAAAGAGACAAACAAATATATGGTAACATATATATGTGGAATCTAGAAAAATGGTATAGATGATCTTATTTGCAAATCAGAAATAGAGACTCCCACATGGAGAACAAATGTATGAATACCAAGAGGAAAGGGGGAGTGAGATGAATTGGGAGATTGGGGTCTATGCAAACCCACTGCTATCTATAAAATAGGAACTAATGAGAACCCACTGTGTAGCACAGGAAGCTCTACTCAGGGATCTGCAGTGACAGAAATGGGAAGGAAATTAAAAAGAGAGAGAGAGAGAGAGAGAGAGAGAGAGAGAGAGAGAGAGAGTATTTATGTATTTGTATGGGCTTCCCTGAAAGTTCAGTTGGAAAAGAATCTGCCTGCAATGCAAGAGACCCGGTTAGATTCTTGGGGCGGAAAGATCCGCTGGAGAAGGCATAGGCTACCCACTCCAGTATTCTTGGGCTTCCCTGGTGGCTCAGCTGGTAAAGAATCCACCTGCAATGCAGGAGACCTTGGTTGTATCCTTGGTTGGGAAGATCCCCTGGAGAAGGGAAAGGCTACCCACTCCAGTATTCTGGCCTGGAGAATTCCATGGACTGTGTAGTCCATTGGGTCACAAGGAGTCGATCACAACTGAGTGACTTTCACTTTCATGTATTTGCATAACTGATTCATTTTGTTATACAGCATAAATTAACACAACATTGTAAAGCAACTACATTCCAAAAATGTTTTAAAATTTTTTCCAANTTGGGTCACAAGGAGTCGATCACAACTGAGTGACTTTCACTTTCATGTATTTGCATAACTGATTCATTTTGTTATACAGCATAAATTAACACAACATTGTAAAGCAACTACATTCCAAAAATGTTTTAAAATTTTTTCCAAAAATATTCTTATAAAAATCAAAGTGAAAGAGACCACATTTGCTGAAAACGCACATAGCTCACTGCAGTAGAACTTGCCTCCCTGTTCCCTTAGCCTCAAACTCTAATCTGTTCATTCAAATCAATTAAAGCTGAGCATCTACATCCATAGAAAGGCTTTTACCTTTCCAAAGATTTATGAATACCTTACTGTCACACATGTTAAGACTTCAGGGATCCAGAGACTGATTCTCAGGATTCACCAATCATGGGGGACAGAGCCAACCATACCCAGCACCTACAATTTTCATTCCCAATTTAACACATAGAGGCAAGTGATTTTATTTTTCCTAATCTCTGGGCTAAGTGCAGCTACCACATTGGAACCCAGGGAAGCAGACTCAGATGTCTACTATAGGCCTTACAGCCTAAGGATGTTCACCTACAAAATGGAATTAACAATATCACCAACATCATAGGGCTTTTGTGAGAGTGTAATGATTATTTATAAGTGTCTCGGACAGTACTAAACATAATGTATGTATGCAGTAACTGTATTTTTTCTAACACTTATTATTATTCTCAAGTGCCAAAAAGACTGGTAGAAGAATCTCACTTCTAAATCCTTTACAAAAAGCCTCTAACTGCAGCCTAAAGCCACTAGTTTGCTGCCAATTATTCTGTTGAATTTTCTTCCCAAGAGATATTCATTTATTCAGATCCCTCAAATGAGAGTCAATCTTTCCCCGTTAGCAAATATATGTCATACTTTCTACAGTTCTCTTCCTGAGCCTATGACATACATTATTATTCAAACACAAAATTCTTCCTTCAGAGCCTGCAGGCAGCTGCAAAATCTAGCTCAATAGGGCTCTGAGAAGCCCTATCTCATCCTGGATCCTCTGGAGATGAGGCAGCTGTACCATAGGATTGTCCCATGAGGGCTTTTAATTCAGCCAAAGTCCTGCAGAGAAAGGCTTCAGGTCATCATTTCAGAAAAGTTTGGGAGACATTGCAGAACAACCTGATTTTTTAATTACCAAAATTGTAAGAGGGATAGGTTTAGATTTCTTGAGATCCCTAGAAATAACATCACAATTTCCCTTCATTTGGAGCAAATGAAGGATATAAATTCTTCACACAAAGCCTAAGAAAATGTTGCCAACTGCAGGCCAGTCCTACCCACTCCTCTCTAAACTGCCCCACTCACCAACTAGCTGGATCAATACAGGGTCCTAAGCCATTACCCCAACTCAAGGAAGTGCCAGCCTTTACAGGTAGCTCTTATTTAGTCTATGTCGTCAAAGATACCTGCACTTAGTGTTATTAAATGAGCACCCGAGACTAGTTACTCCAAATTCCCTTATATATTCTGAAAGTTGTTAAAAATCAGGAATGAGTTAGACCTGAGTTCACATCCCTGCCCTGTCATTTATTAATTGAATCTTGGTGAATCTCACTTTCTAAAAAAAATGGGAATGTATTCTAACAATATTGTCATATCAATGATATCTAATGTATAAGTGTAAGGGCCAGGGGCAGGGCCCGGGACAAGACCCAAAACTACGGAAAGTCCCCAAACCGACCTCCGAAAAAACCCCGCCGGAAATTTTACCTCCAGGTGGGGCCAGTTCCTGGAACAACTGCATCAACCGTTGCAGCAATTGAAGCAGCCAATCAGACATGGACNGTGACATTCCTGTGGACAAAAAAAAAAAAAAAAAAAAGGGAAGAAGTCTCAGTTTCTCTTTCACTTCAGTTGGACAGGAATATAGTTGATTCTGGCCAGAAAATCTAATGCGGTGATTTCACATATCTGCAAGTGGCACATGGAGATGTATCAGGGCAGTGTGAAATACCATCATCACTGGAAAAAACAATTACTGGAAGTACTTACGATAAAAATTTTTCCTCCAAATGTTCTTTCTGGAAATCAACAGAATAAGCAGAAACTGAACAGCTCTGAAACTTCACCAATATCAGATATAAAACATTATAAATAATTATAAAAAACAAAAGGAATGTATAAAGACTGCAGCATTCTGGGAAGGAAATAAAAATTTCATAAATTTTACTCCTGGCTTTGTGATACCAATCTTGCTAAGTCACTTCGGTCGTAATGGAATACTAAAAATTCTGAATCTTCTGCTCACCGATCCATAATCATAACTTAAAAGTTGCTTTAATATAATACAAATATGATGATATCTACCAAGACTGACAAATAATTCCAATGAGATAAGGGGCTAATGTGCTACAATCTCTTATTTCTATGTGGTAAACACATGGAATTTAAAAACCAGTTACTACCAAGAACTAATTCCAGCGGTTCTAGTGTACTTCCACTGGCATATTCATTTGTGGAAAAGGTGATATCAGGACTTTTCGCTTTCCCATACTCTCACCTTCTTCCGTACAACAACACACCCATCCACTCATATCCCAATACTCCTGGTCTTATATTCTTCATTACATGGAATTGTATTTTCAATGTATAAAAAAATAAAGCTGTCAAAATGTGAAGTTCATTCTGTTCCTATGTCTATAAAACAGAATAGATTTTCTGATGGAGAAAATCCAGGGCATGCATTTGCTGTATCTATCAGAGAGCTCAAACAGGGGCTCTGTGACAGGCTGAAGGGTGTGATAGGGTGGAAGATGGGAGGGAGGGGACATGGGTGTACCTATGGTTGATTCTTGTTGATGTATCACAGAATACAAAATTGTGCAAAGCAATTATCCTTCAATTAAAAAAATTTTTAAAAACAAGAAGAAGAAATAAAAGGCAAAAAGAAAAAAAATCCAGGGTATGCTATTTTTGTAGGAGCACTTACAGAATTTTGTCTTTTTTTTTTTTAAAGCACATAATCAACTTACCAGAAATTTATTAGTGCCAATAACATATGCAATATTATAAAAGACATGATCAGTTCAGTTCAGTCGCTCAGTCGTGTCTGACTCTTTGTGACCCACGGACTGCAGCATGCCAGGCTTCCCTGTCCATCACCAACTCCCGGAGCTTACTCAAATTCATGTCCATCGANTAAAGGAGATCAGTCCTGGGTGGTCTTTGGAAGGAATGATGCTAAAGCTGAAACTCCAGTACTTTGGCCACCTGATGCGAAGAGTTGACTCCTTGGAAAAGACTCTGATGCTGGGAGGGATTGGGGGCAGGAAGAGAAAGGGACGACAGAGGATGAGATGGCTGGATGGTATCGCCGACTCGATGGATATGAGTCTGAGTGAACTCCGGGAGTTGGTGATGAACAAGGAGGCCTGGTGTGCTGCGATTCGTGGGGTCACAAAGAGTAGGACACGACTGAGTGACTAAACTGAACTGAACTGAAGCTCCTTTAGTCAACTCGAAATGTGTTCAGTTCTTGGTGATGGACTAGATATGGATGATGAAGAAGAAAGTGGTAGAAAGGAGGATTCTAAAGTTGAGAGCCTGAGCAACTAGGTAAAGAGTGGAGTCACACTTAAAGAGAACTGGAGGAGACATAGGCTTGGAGGAAAATCTCCTGAGTCTACCTCTGTATGCAGTTGAATTTGAAGAGCTATTACGACATCAAAATAAAGATGTTTAATGAAGCAACTGGATGATGTATACAAAGCACAGAGGCAAGAAGAAAATGGATAAAGGGATTATTGAAGAATGGAACATTGCTAGATAAGTAAAGACCACTCCACTCATACACACATACACATACACACACACGAGGGGCAAGAAGATTTTACATTAGCATAAGTGTTATTAAAATGATGACTATGGTCTTGAAACCTAGATAGAGAAGGATGAGAAGATGAGAAGAGACTAGTGTGTAGAAAGACATTGGAATCAACAGATTGGTTTATAAACTTCAAAAAAGTATTGAGGCAAATTACTAAGTGTGATCAGGTAAAACTAAAATAAAGCAGAGAGAGAAAGACTCATGATTAGCACTGCAAAATCATTTTATGTTTTCTCACCTAAGATGTGGCATTATTTTCTTCTTGACACCATTACATTGGTTTTTCTCATGCCTATCATGGTTGTGGGGATCATAGATACAGTCATGGAGAGTGTTGGCACACTTCTCTATTTCTATATGCTTTCCAGATGTGTTCACTTAGCATCTAAATAATGTTATGTCATTCAAATGTTCACTTACCATTGCTTATTTGAAAACTAGGCTGTTATTAGCAAGACTGGTTTCTAACCTGGTTCTGTCACCAACAGTTAATGGTGATTCTATCATTTGTAAAATTGCTAAATTGATATCTCAATGGTATCCTCCAGCTTTTAGATTCCAAGACAATGACTTTATGTGATAAGCTTGTCTAATACTTTTATATTCACAGAGATATTCTGGGGAGGAAGGGCAGAGCCAGGGACAAACTTCAAAAACTTTTCCTACTCCAGGCTAGGTAAGAGACCTTCCACGTTTCTCTGACATAGACTGGGACTTCTCCCAATGTTTTCCCATGCTCATTTTATGGCATGCCTTCACTTTATACCTCAATTCTTATTAACTGAAATTTGCTGGAGAAATCGCAAAAATCTTAAACTACGTGACTACTTACACGCACTTCTCAGGTCCTTAACTGTAACTTTTGCTTTCAGTTTTTGGCAAGTCTCTTCCTAACTCAATTTCCTCTCTCTCATATCTATACTGGCTTTCAAAACATTTTCAACTACTTTGTCTTTAAGTTTTGTCATACTGGGCTTTTTTTTTAACTCCCCAAATTGGCCACATTAATCTTCATTCTCTTCAACAACATAGAATTCTAAAACATCTATGAATATGCCTTGATTCTCATGTCTTCATATTAACCTTGGTCTATACAGGCTTGTTATTTATACTTTTATTTTTGCTTCAAATGAATTTTCTTTAACACTGTTGACTTTTCAAATATTTATATTCTTTTTTAAAGCTTTTTCTTTCCCCTTTCTTATTGTTTTCTTTGTGTTCATATTAAAGACTGTACTATTCATGGTACCCTGAGACTAGAGATTAGTTATAGGCTATTTGTCCCTCCAACACTGTTCTTAATTTATTTTTATATTCCTGGTCAAAAGTCTTCTCATTTGTCCAATTAACTTCAGTTATATTTTTTTCTGATTATGTAAAAGTAACTTTCAATTTATATATCCAATATCTGGCTTTTGGTAAATAAATTAATCTCACAATTAAGCCTGTTTTCCAATTTTGCAAATGTGCTCCATATTATCAGCATTTGAAATTAGAGAAGTCTCTCTCCTAAGGTTGTCAAAATAGAGGCAGTTTCCTAAAATGGCTACTTTTTGTCACCTCCTTCATCTATTCATTAAACTATTCATCCACAACATATTTGAGCATGTTTTTTGCTTTCTTCTCTGCAATCACCCTCTGTGTTTTTTCAGTCTAACTTTATTGAGGCTTTTGAAAGCTAAGTTGAAGATCTCTCTTGGTGAATGTCACACTGCCCTTGAAAATATGTGGGTTATTTTCAAATATCTTTTGATATTGATTTCTAAAACAGTTTCACAGTCATAACAGACTCTATAGGATTTCAATACCTTTAGCCCATGAAATTTTTGCACTGTGTTTTATGTCCCTGAATATGTTCCGGTGTCTCCTGGTTTACAGTCTATAGGAACCTGAATAGAATTTGTATCCTACTGTTGTGTGAAAATTGTATAAATCTTAATTTGTTGAATTGGTTCACTGTGATTTTCAGGTCTACTATATCTTTCTACTTCTCTGTATATTTATTATATTAATTTTTGAGAGTTTGATAGTGAAACTCCAACTAAAAATCTGTATCTACATAAAAAAATTGTAATATGTAGTACAACTATATGTAACCTTGTTTTGTATTTTCCAAGTCTCCTGTAAATCACACTTTCATAATTTTAAAAAATCTTTCAAGTATTTGAGCATTTTTCATACCCAGAATCTGTGATACAAAGAAAATAAAATGTTTTCCACATTCTCCAGGCATTCCAGTCTAGAATGAGGTGACATGTGAACAAATAACTACAACGTGTGGTAAAGCCAAACCACCAAATGTGATTCTTGACAGTGGCATCCTAAGGAACTTGAGAAGAAATAGTACCATCTCCATGACCTTTCTTAGATCAAGTACCTCAAAGTATTAGGTCCTTGCCCTGAGTATCAGGAGTTTTTTGAAGTTTCTAGGTGATTCAAACATGCGGCATGAGTTTTGCGCCCTTGTCATAAAAAAACGAAGCAGAAAGCACTTATCACTGCCCAGAGAAGGAAGAAGAAAAAGTATAGCATTTTACAGAGGCCAGAAGTGAATGGTGAGGACAGTACATTGGGCTGGGCATAGTTGAGAGGAAGCACTTCAGGTAAATAGAAGAACAAACACAAATCCAAGGCAGGAAAGGTCAGTGTAGCTGGAAGATGGTGTGAATGAGGGGGGTGCGGAGGAGACAGTCATCCAAAGATAGCACCTAAGTGGATTGTGAAAGGCTTCCAGAAGTTCACACTTAGTCCTACAGAAAGGAAAAACCACTGTGGAATCTTCTTCCCTAATGCAGGGTTAGCCACCATGGCCCACACAGGACTGCCCCTAGGAGAAACTGATTCCATAGACTTAGAAGAGGCTCAGACAGCATTGCTTCAGCAAACACTCCAGCTCATCTGATGGTCCTGTGAGTCTGGGAATGTGTGCTCAGTGACTAAGTTGTGATTGGCTCTGAAACCCCATGGACAATAGTCCACCAGGCTCCTCTGTCCATGGGAATTCCCAGGCAAGAATACTGGAGTGAGATGCCATTTCCTTCTCTAGGGGGTCTTCCCAACCCAGGGATCAAACCATGTCTCCTACATCAGCAGGCAGATTCTTTACCACTGAGCCACCAGGGAAGTCCATGAGTTTGGGAAATATTAACTTAAAACAATCTCTAGGGGATGGGAGAGTACCTCTAGGGCCACTGAAGTCTTAGGCCAGAAATTAACTTGGAAGTTTGGATTTTGTGTTAATCATGTCATCTGAGGAAATCTAGTGCATAGGAAGGAGAAGGAGAATATGCAAATAAAAGAACTGGCAGTAAATATGACATAGACTAGCAATGTCCAATAGAAACACAATGTGAACAAATGATTTTGTTTTTTGTGTAATTTTATGTAATTTGAAAGTTTTCTAGTTGCCTCATTTTTTAAAAGATAGTTTTAGTAATGTATTTTATTGAACCTAATATACCCAAAATACTGTTATTTCAACATATAATCAATATCAATCTTAACTGAAAGCAACCCTGAATATTCACTGAGCACACATTCCTTGAAGCATCAGGGTCTCTTCCAATGAGCTGGCTCTTCTCAACAGGTGGTCAAAGTATTAGAACTTCAGCTTCAGCATCAGTCCTTCCAATGAATATTCAGGACTGATTTTCTTTAGGATTGACTAGTTTGATCTCCTTGTGGTCAATGGGACTCTCAAAAGTCTTCTCCAGCATCACAGTTTGAAAGCACTAATTTTTTGGCACTCAGCCTTCTTTAAGGTCCAACTCTCACAACCGTACATGACTACTAGAAAAATCATAGCTTTGACTGTATGAACCTTTGTTAGCAAAATGATGTCTCTGCTTTTTAAAATGCTGTCTAGGTTTATCACAGCTTTCTTTCCAAGTGAGGATTTACCACATAGCAAATACTGCTAACCAACCCAGCTATCTACTAGACTATTTCAGATGGGCTACTGAAGGTAGAATCTGTTACAAATAAACAGAAAAGTAGCATGCTATGTATTAAAACATGGGTTATGTCATGGAGTCAGTCTTAAGGGAAATCAACCCTGAATTGGAAGGACTGATGATGAAGCTGAAACTCCAATATTTTGGTCATCTGATGCAAACAGCTGACTCATTGGAAAAGTCTGTGATGCTGGGAAAGATTGAAGGCAGAAGGATAAGGCATCAGAGGATGAGATGGCTAGAAGGCATCAATGATGCAATGGACATGAACTTGGGCAAACTTTGGGAGATGGTGAGGGACAGAGTAGACTGGGTTGATGCAGTCCATGGGGTCACAAAGAATCGGACATGACTAGGCTACTGAACAACAACAACAGTATGTCATGGAAGGGGACGATTAATCCATGGTACCAGTAGAGTTCTTGTTCTTCACTTTGGATATTTTGTTGTTGTTCACCTTGGGTACTGCATACCAAAATTGTTTTTATTATACTTTAAACAGTATCAGTTCAGTTCAGTCGCTCAGTCATGTCCGACTCTTTGCGACCCCATGAAATGCAGTGTGCCAGGCCTCCCTGTTCATCACCAACTCCCGGAATTCACTCAAACTCACGTCCACCAAGTTGGTGACGCCATCCAGCCATCTTATCCTCTGTCGTTCCCTTCTCCTCCTGCCCCCAATCCCTCCCAGCCTCAGAGTCTTTTCTAATGAGTCAACTCTTCGCATGAGGTGGCCATAGTACTGGAAGTTCAGCTTGAGCATCATTCCTTGCAAAGAAATCCCAGGGCTGATCTCCTTCAGAATGGACTGGTTGGATCTCCTTGCAGTCCAAGGGACTCTCAGGAGTCTTCTCCAACACCACAGTTCAAAAGCATCAATTCTTCGGTGCTCAGC